>RHLR01000191.1:0-31524 GCA_009806335.1 Davidsoniella australis
AAAAAAAAAAAAAAAAAAAAAGAGTTCTTAGCATGAGAAGACGATGGTCAAAACATTTGCAGTGTTTTTTTTGTTCTTCCATTATTAACATGTCTCTTCGTTTTCAATATACCATAGCTTATACCATATTACCATATATCTTGAAATTACCGGACAAAAACTAATATACAACCACAATTAGTACTACCATAGTAGGAGGTTACGTGAGAATACTTAGTTTTGTATATTTTTTGGTGTTATTTATTATTCATTTCATATGTAGCCCAATTTGATGGGACAAGTTCATTGTATTTTGCATGTGGTGATGGCCAGTTTAGTGGGAAAGGTAAGGTTTACTTGTTACAAAAGACCTGTTATTTTTGTGCATTACAAATTGTCCCCACCTTTTGGTATACAAAACGCGTCGCGAGAAAAAAAAACACTTTAACCCGAGAGAGACTATCAACAACTGATACACTAAAAAAAACGACGATCACTGTAGACAAGAATAGACACTGTTGACAGTTGACAGGAACGCTCTTCTTGTTACTTTGTTGCTGTCTTATCTATTTGTTTACAGTTAATGTCAACACGATAACACTGAACGAGACCAGGCTCGTTTGGTGTCTACCCTGTAGTACATTGTACATTATACCCTTTTACCCTTCTATCTATGCACGACTTGTCCTAGTCACCCACTCATACATATCAACATACCCTGTCTTGATCAGTTGTCCTTGCATTCCTTATCCCATTACATTCTGTGCTTTCGTCTACCTTACGTTAAGGGCAGCTTATTTATGCGATTTGTTTCTGCCGCTTCCGTTGATCGACTTGCCTGGTTGTTCGATCAACATTTTCACCATCGCATTACCTCATATATTCCTCGAGCAGCTGATGCCAACCTCAGACCCAACTTCAACGTTCGCTACTCTAACCTTTCAATAATTGCCGCCATGTATCCTGAGAACAAGTACAAAGAGCAGCAGACCTTAGTGTCTCGCGCTGCGCCCTTAGTTTCGGGAGGTAGCGCTAAGCGCCCAGCACCGGCTGCCAACAACAACATCGCTCAAATGTTCAAAACTCAACGCTCAGGCAGCAAGAACTCATTCTCCACGACATCCTCACAATCAAATACGGTCAAACCTGCTCTTTCTTCAACCTCCGCCAATGTAGTCCGCCCACCACCGAGCAGCGCCTCGACTATGAATTCAATATGCGGATCCGCCAAGTTCTCTGTTGACGAAGAGCCTATGCCGAAAGAGCCCATGTCGAAAAAGCCCACGACGTTTCTCTCCGGTGACCAGTTTGCCATCGACTACGGCTTCGATGATTTGTGCGCCGATGACTTCTCTGATGACCCGCTAGAGGAATCTGGCCCACCGACTGCCATGCCATCGATAGCCCCTCTTAAGCCACTTGCTACAGAACTTCCACCATTAGCCAAAGAAGAACTAATTTCGTGGTCATCGTCACCAGAAGTCCAGAAATCAGTACCTGCGCAGCCACATCCCATCAAGACCGAACACAAACGCACAAACTCGTCCGTTAAACAAACTGTTGCCGTCAAGAGACAATGTCTACCCTCAACTTGGGCCAAGCCCGAAGCCCCGTCACTTAACCAATCTTCAGTATCTACGGATGCTGTTGCCGCCAGTATCGCAAAGTCTAATATGGAAACGATTGAATCAATGTATGCCAACAATACAGGCAAGCCCACGGCCGGCGTTGTTGCCAAGCCTAAGAATGAGCAAAAGCCAGACAGCATAACCAAGGCTAGTAGCAGAGCTAAAGAGGCTTCAACACGTATTGTTCTCTCTCAAGAGCAGAACGACGTACTCGACATTGTCGTCAAGGCCAGCAAGTCTGTATTTTTCACAGGTCCTGCTGGTACTGGTAAATCTGTTCTGATGCGCTCCATTATCAAAGAACTGCGTGAAAAGTGGGCGCGAGACCCAGAAAAACTTGCCGTCACAGCTTCTACCGGCTTAGCTGCTTGCAACATCGGCGGTATCACACTTCATAGTTTTGCAGGTGAGATCTATCCCACGTTCTGATGCATGCTCTAGACACTAACCATGGTTTAATTAAGGCATCGGTCTTGGAAAGGATGACGTCACGACTCTAGCCAAGAAGATCCGTAGAAACCCCAAGGCGAAGAACCGATGGATCAAAACCAAGTGTCTGGTCATTGATGAGATTTCTATGGTTGATGGCGATCTATTCGATAAGCTAGATCAAGTTGCACGCAAGATCCGCAACAATCCAAGACCCTGGGGTGGTATCCAACTTGTTTTAACCGGCGATTTCTTCCAGTTACCACCTGTTCCCGATAATAGTCAAAACCGGGCTGCCAAGTTTGCCTTTGAAGCTGCTACCTGGGCTACATCAATCGATCATACTATTGGCCTAACACAGGTGTTCCGTCAAAAAGATGCGGAGTTTGCTACGATGCTCAACGAAATGCGCCTCGGGCGTATCAGTGATGCAACAGTACAGGCGTTCAGACTTCTTGCCCGGCCTTTGAAGTTCAATGACGACATCGAAACGACCAATCTCTACCCCACTCGTGCTGAAGTTGAAACCGCCAACATGCGTCGTCTCAATGCAATCAAAGAAGAGTCTCGTGTTTTTGAGGCCTTTGACACCGGCGAGCCAACCTTCCGTGATAAGCTTCTGAGTAATATGATGTGCCCACAACGCCTCACCCTTAAAAAAGGCGCACAAGTCATGTTGATCAAAAACAAAGAAGACAATCAACTTTTCAACGGACTTATTGGCAAAGTTGTTGATTTCAAAACAGAACTCGAATTTGCGCACTGTGAAGCTCATGAGGCCCACAAACTCTTCCCAGAGGATGATCTTGCAAGTGTATACTTGCTCAATGCAGAAAAGCTGAATAAGAAATTCATGAGAACTGCGGACACTGTTGACGACCAAATCCGGTTCCCAGTAGTCCAGTTCCCAATTAGCTCACGGCCGATTCACGTTGTCCCGGAAGAATGGAAAATCGAGCTTCCCAACGGTGAGGTTCAAGCTACGCGTAGCCAAGTTCCTCTTATCCTTGCTTGGGCTTTGTCCATTCATAAAGCCCAGGGACAAACACTAGATCGTGTGTCTGTGGATCTTAGCAAGATCTTCGAAAAGGGCCAAGCATATGTAGCCCTCAGTCGTGCCACTAATCAAGCCGGACTACAAGTTCTCGGCTTCACCAAGCAAAAGGTCATGGCACATCCCAAGGTCACGGCCTTCTACAATATGCTCTATTCAGTAGATCTTGCTAAGAAGGGACAGCAATCACACATCACTGATGTTTTCAAAAAGTCGCCAGCTCCCTAGTTCGAGGGTCAAGTTCTTTAATTTCATTATCCGTATCTTAGATTTAACCGAAGACAGAGCGCACCTTTTCTTTTCCATGCACAGTTCCATTTATCACGAATCTATACTATTCTTCCATTACTTATTATACTTTGCTTCGTGAAGATTTCGATGTATTTTCTTGTTATCCATATCATGTAGTAGCTTTGTTCTGTCTTTTTTTTCGTCCTCTTTAGCTAACTTTGAAGATATGTCCCTTTTCGGTGTTGATATATCAGGCGGGAAGTTTGAAATATTGAGGGTGCTCTTATACTTGGTCGAGTTACATAGTATGCTACCGTATAGTATCATTGAACAAGACTTGACTTATCCTTGGTTCCAACAAGCCATAACAAGGTTTTGTCAGTTGCGTTATATCTTATACTATGATCATTTATGCCAACTTTCACTGTTAAAATACTTTATACAGTTCATAGGTTCAATAGGGCTGAGACTTGTCTTAGTGATGGCCAACTATTTACCATTCTTGTAGCTTATAGTCTGGCAAGTTTAATTGCACTTCCTGCAACTTCATAACTGGCCATCATCAAGCGATACGTACAACATAAACAATAATTGATTCCATGCTGAAGTCACTGAATACCAAGGCTTAAGCAAGCAGTCGCATGAATATGCAAAGAAATCATTAGACCCCTGTAGCTCTACACGGCCATGTCGAGCTCTGTAACACAAAGCCGGCGACGCGCGGTCACGTGTAGCTCATTAGCTCCACTATCGATAAGCAATTGAGTGTTTGGCTAGCTTACAGTGGGTTTAGGGGTCTTTGCGCCTTGTGCCCTTTCACTATTTCATTTGTGTCATTATCTGCCATTTCGGAATTTGATGTTCTTTCCTTGACGTTTCAGCGGCTTCCAGACATAGTAAGTTGGGAGCCTGCAGTATCGTGTTTTCTTTCTTCTTTCTTCTTCTTTCAACCTCCTAAAAACCATTATTATCACGACTGGCCGTATACGCATCGCTTAATACGATTTGAAAGTAAGTTTGTTTGCTGCCGATTTCATCTATCTATTGGGCTGTCCCCGATAGGATTTTCTCCCGCTTGCATAAGATGCCACCCAAACTACGGCGCGCCCTATGATTGGCCTTCCAATGCTGCCACATGTAGATGCCACACAGCACCTGCATCTTGTCGCAACATCGCCTATGAGATGCGACAACGATATGTCGACCCATGGGCCATCCACATACAACTAGGCCACTTCTCTCTTAGCATGTCTTTCCGTTAAGCTGAGCAGCTCATTCTCATGATGTTATATTGGCCCTGAGACCTTGGCTACTACAATAATCGTCACGACCCGCCGTTGGGCCTGTTTACATCCATGCTGAGTTCAAGTTGGCTAACATCTTTTGTTAGAAACGTAGGGACTTCTACCCTATTGAGGATCAGCGATTCTGCTGCCCGCACATCATGGATGCTGCACTTGTTGGCTTGCAGGTCCTTGTGACCTTCCATAACCCTCCGGGTCTGCAAGTCCGAGGCAAGATTACCAACGCCACACCTGGCGAGAGTCTTCATCTCAGCAATGGTAAGTATCATCCCATAGCTATCTATCCATCAATCAAAACCAGACACTCACATAAACCTCTCTCCATAGTGACAATTCTCGGTCCTCGGCCTAGCAGCGTTCCAAGTATCAACATCTCGATTCGCGATGTTTCGAATGTCGAAGTCTTGAAACTCTCTGTACCATCCATTGTGTCGCCGGCACTCAGCGCCCCATCCTCCTCCGTATCACCCACCAAAGTAGTCCCCCCAAAGTTACCGGCAACGGTCGCAAAACCTGTGCCACAACAAGCTTTTGTTGACCCCGCCATCGTCAGTCTTGGACGGCCGACGTCGTCTACTCGTTCCGGAAGCGATATCGAAAAGAAACGCAAGTCAGTCGTTACTGCATCACCACTACCAAAAACCCATATGCCGACTACATCTGTCTCTTCTTTCAACTCGCCTCGCCTTACACATCTCTTGAACTCCCCTGCCACAGCGGCCGAGTTATCGGGCCTTGAGCAGGAAATGTCCAACCTTGAGGTTGATACCGCTTCCAAGACACAGGATGGCTTAACTATAGCCAAGTCTCACACTAGAGAAAGTCGACTAGCCCGTCACCGTCGTAAAAAGGATCAGCAACCGGCACAACAAACTCAACAGAACAGCAGTGGCGGTGCTGGGCGTGGTAAGGGCTGGCGCAATACGCCTCTACTTGAAGACACCAAATCCTTTCAGCCATTTGCTTCCCTCAAAAAGAATTCTGGTGATAATGGCTGGATATCAGGTGACTTGACCGACAAGAACGAGTTTGATTTTGAAGGTGGTCTAGCAAAGTTTGATAAGCGTACGGTATTCGAAGAGATTAATCGATGTGATACAATTCGCGAAGATGAACGGCTAGTCTATCACAATCTCAAGGCAAAGCCTGGAACCGCCGGTGGAAAAAACCTTCACTATTCCGAAAATGTGCTAGATACGTCTACCACCTCTAAAACCCATGATGATTTCTGGAACAGCGAAGCAGATGTTCATATCGAGGATCGACGAAGTATCAAATCCTCACGCCGGAATGACACTAGACCGTCAGGCCTCGCACGTCAAGTCTCATCCCGAAAGCCTAGTATCATTCCGGGAATAATCCAATCTAGCAGTCGAGTCAGTTCTCAGGTAAGTTGTTCCACATATCACCTCAGGCAAATACGGTTCAGCTAACATCTCTTCCTAGCTTAAGGAACACATCGTGGGCTTCTATCTCTCCCCCTCAAATCGGTATATCGACGCAGTGTCTCCGTTGCAGATGGTGACTCTGGAAAACACTGCTATCAATGAACTTGGGATGCCTGAAGTTGTTCTGACTGAGAACGCGGCTCGTGGCATAGCCGAAGTTACAATTCGTACTTTGGAAGATCCTGCCGTACGACACGGACTCGGCGTTTCTAATCCTGGGCATCCTCTGTCAGACCTCATTCAGAAATGTGTTGTCTTGGTATTAGCAGGAAACAACAAATCAGGCTCCCGCGCTATTGCAGCGGCCAGACAGCTACGATGCAAAGGTATGGAAGTCATCCTTTGCGTGGTCGATCTTGACAGAGACTCTCTTCTCATCGATTCCGTGAGACATCAAGTCCGCCTTTTCCGTAACTACGGTGGTCATGTTTATGATAAACAAGATCTGTTCGACCTCTATCGCTCTGCCAAAGAAAGCGGTAAGCCCATTGTGTCGACGCTGATCATTGACGGTCTTCTCGGACTCACTGTACCGTTTGAAGAGCTTCGGACTGGCGAACAAACAACAGTCTACGAACTGATACATTGGGTCAGTAATGATCCTGGATTTGTCATTTCCCTTGATATTCCATCCGGTCTCGACCCGTCGACAGGTAAAATCTCGATAGTTGATGGTCTCCCCCTATATGTCAAACCTCGCTACGTTATTTCCATTGCTGCGCCAAAGAAGGGTCTTATGGAGGCTATTAATCCCAATGCTGAGGAAGAACTGGCTCTCGGTACAATTCCGGAAACTATGCGTAGCACTGTCACGGACGGTAATGAGTGGAACCTATTCATCGTGGATATCGGATTCGATACTGCGGTGTGGAAAAAGGCGGGAATCAAAGTCCGACATGCAGTCGATTTCTCTGGAGAGTGGACTTGCAAGCTTCATTTCCGTGGTCATGCCATAGAAAGCGGCGAGGATTAGTTTCGCTCGTCCTCTTCATTGGCAGGCTCGGCTGCCTCTATAGCGTCGTCGACTATATTTTCAAGTTCCAACAACTATCTGTCTTGATTAATGTTTATCGGTAAGTGAAGGATCTATCTTGATTCTCTTTTTTTTTCTTTCTTTTTTTTGATACAGCAAACTGAAAAGCTGCTGTTTTCCCCCTGATTTCCTGGTAATATTTCTTTCGTGCTTTTCCCCTCCTAGTCTGTACGACGACTAGCAAAAATGACTTGATGACGACCCAGTTTGAGACTGGAATTTCCTTACTTTGTGTCTTGTTTTGTTTTTTTCTCGGTTTTACTATCTGATTTCATCTCTTTCAGTTTACATTGTTTCTTGTTTCATTTTTTTTCTTTCTTTCTTTTTTTTCAAATATGGCGAGTTGTTCTACTGAATAACAGAGTATATGCGGCGTTTAAGGGTTAGTTCATTGCGATGTGTAGGTGTAGAGTAGAGAATAAGTTTCCTAGAATAAACATTACTATCCTTCATATTTGTAACACAAAAACAGTGACAGTTGGGCCCCAATGCTCAAAGCTACCAAGCCATAAGTAATCAAGTATGATATGTGTTATGTTCTATAGAGTTCTATTACTACAATTATACATGAAGAAGTCGAAATCATCGTGATAGTGGGTAGTCTTGAAGTCGGGTTATTGATCCTACAATAGAATTTATTAATGCCAGTTTTCCAATATTGCAGACTCATTACATAGCTTTATCGACAGCTTTTAAGTGGCGATGAACGAACATCGGAACACTCATAGTCACGTTATATGCATGAACTGCAACATATAGTAGCCATAGTATAAAGGAAGCAGTGTATTATCCTTACTCTCCTTACTACAGAATGAGCCTGCCTTTTTTCTAGCATGAGTTTTTTTCTTCATTAACACTTGGGTTCTTGTGGCTAAGACAAAAGAAGGCTGGTTAGTTCTTTATTTTCTTTGGTCCGCAGGTCATATTCAGCTGGTCTTGCAATCCTCAATCGTGGGGTGAAGAACGAAGAAAACGAGCAGATTGCTTACAAATTCACGATACTACAACTATATATGTATGCAATAACTTCACGAAAGATTCGACGTATAGACTTGCGTAGTATTTTTGAATTTTCTTTTCCTTTTATATGGGATAAAAGTAAGAAATTTCAAAGTAAATGGGCTCGCTTTTCCTGTGGTCTTGTATTTATTCATATACAATGAGACGCTGGCTGATGGTGTTTGGCCAGAAGGCAACAAATGCTTCAATACAACACTAGAATGGCCAGGACTAGGCCGCTAAATCTAGATACTGTTACAGCATACTGTTCTCCAGTTACTACTATAAAAGGACCAGATAATCGCCTAGAAGTCCAGCCTGGTCGCCTCAGCAATGGCGGGACATCCATCCATTAGTGGAGGATCGATCGCAGAGGGGACAGAAGCGCATGGGGGAAAAATGACAGAACACGGTGAAGCTTTTAGTTGTAGAAGGATATACATGTACAATGTCATATCCACAGGCTTGACACCCGTTTATACATAGTACAAATATTCTCTCCCATCTTGTCGGACTTAGTATTGGGGCGGAGAATCACCAAGATCAAAACGGGAGACAGTTTGTGAGACTCAATAATGTCTGTGTCTACAGTATATAGACTTAAATAACTGTATGTACTGTACTGCATAGCCAGGCCACATATATCTTCGTTCCGTAGTACCAGATACACAGCGCACAAGTGGCCCAGCAAGAGCAATGTGGGTGATGAGCTTTAAAGCCTCATGATACTAGCTGCATAAAATATCATGCTATCAGCTAGAAGTAGGATGCAAACTACATCATACATACAACTAGTATAACATTGTACTTGCATTTGATGGATTCTGCTTGTCATTTAGTGAGGCCCCCATCAAACGACAATGATTTTTCTTCTTATTTCGTCATATGGGATCTAGCGGCTTCTATAGCCAAAGACTTGAAGCGGATAATAAATAGCAGAGAAAATCATAGACCGCTCCGGCCGAAGCCAAAAAGTGATCATAGAGGTTCGTTAGTTTTAGTCATGTTTGTTCTCCTGTTCCCAACTAGCTGAACAAAAAAAAGTAACAGATAGAAAAAGAAAAAGGCTGGTCTTTTTTTTCTTTAGTTTCACTACAACCTCCTCTTAGCTTAGCTATTGACCAATATAGGACAACTAAATTAGTATAAGTCACAAATCCGCAGCAATGAAGTCACATAAAAAAGCTACTATAAGAGCAGAAGCAAGGGGTGGTGTTGTCGAATTACAAGAGGCCTGCAGACGCAGCAGCCTCGCTTTTTTTTACTGACTCTTTTTCTATTTGAGGACCTCGCTCCAGCGTCGAATCTTTCCTCTCTCTTTCTCTTTTCTTTCGATTCCTTATTGCCTTTTTTTTTTCTGCCGTGTCCAGCGTTCAATAGAAAAATTTCCCTGGCAACACCGAATATCAAAATTCTCATGATACGATAGTAACATCCATCCATACGTTGCTCCGCTTGTATTCTTTCTTTTCTCAATCTCGAATCAGTTTGCAGCAAGACAGCAAAGACCGTCCAGGCCTTGGCATCCTTTTTTTGTCCATCACGGCTTTTTCTTCTCTCTTTTCTTTTTTAGGAACCGCCTTGCTTGCCCAACTACCACTTGAAACGCGCTCGGGACTCTGACGATCAGCCAGACCAATACAAGCCCACAGCTACTTTACATTCTGGCACGTCTAAATATAGAAGACTCAGACGCTCTGCTTCAATTTCAATCTGTGCCTGAGAAACGTTAGCATTTTTGCAAAAGCAAAAGACTTGGAGCTTTTTGTTTCCCTTGCCTGTTGGTTCTGCCTAGACTTGCTATTGCCGACGTCGAAACACATCAAACCAGGACCCCCGGCTAAAGTGGCTTCGTTACCGCCCACCCGAACTCTGGCCACATCTGGTGCTCGGATAACCAGAGCTTCTACTCTCTTATACTCTCTTATACGAATATCACACTTGTTTCCGGGGAGTGCCATATATCCGCTAGCCGAGACCGTGCCGCACATTGACACGGCTTCTTAATACCCCGCCTAACAAACTAGCAGCAGCAGCAACCACAGTTCTCACCATGCCATCTGTTAACCCACTACCGCCCAGTTTCTTTTTCTTCTTCCGAAGTGATGACCGTTACTTCCTAAGCACCGGCTTCAACGACGCCTTCCATAACCTACCGTCCGGGGATCATCTACGCGCCTTTGACGACAGTTGGCAAACCACATGTGTGAGTTGGCACAGCTGTAAGGAGAGTGTTTTCGTCAACTACCGAGACTGGAAGTGGTCACGCATGAACTACCTAACCAGTCCCGCCAGTGAAACCAGCCTCGACCGTCTCAGCATTTTCATCGATGCCAACCGCTTCGAAGATGTACGCTGTGTATTCGGGCCTCGCGGCAGCTATGTAGCCTGGACACAGGAGGAGCCGCTTACATTAAGCGAGTGGGCAGACGAAAAATTATGTCGACGTATGACGCCCATCGTCGTCGACGCCAAATTGGACGTAGTGGCTCTCGGTGTCGGCGGTGCATACTACATCAAGACTCGCAGTGGTCATGCCTCATGGGAACTCTATGGCCGCTACGATGCGTTGGCACGCGCGCTGAAGATGGCTCCACCTAAAGATGTCACCTTCGTGGCGTTGAATCCCGATAGAGAACATGAGTTCCTGTTGGTGTTGAGGAACAAGATCGTTGTCATGTGCCTGCCAGATCGCATAGCGCTAGATGTCCGTAGACGGCTCGAGAATAAGAAGTACACATGCGTGCTTCTCTCGGGGAAGGACGGCGAGTTCTCATTGCCCGAAGAGATGACCTGGGAGAAACTACTAGAGTACACTCATGCCATGGTCGCAATAGGCTCAAAGTGTACTGTCATGTGAGAGATAGGAAGAGAGAAAAGAGGACGCTACAGCTATCTTTTTGCATATGTGTACAGGTGGTAGTGTATATTGGTGTTTGGGTTGTTTTGGGATATGTCAGTATGATAAGTTGTCGTTTTGTTTTACATGGTCTAAAAAGAAAGCATGGCCATGGTCCAGGTATGAAAAACAGTCTGCTGGCTATTCTATGAATAATAATATGGTGTGGTAAGGAAGAAATGACGTCGGCAGGGACGAACCTGACTTGTACAGTCAGTCTACTCGTAGACCCTCCAGGTTGTCAAGAATGGCGTGCAGATTGATCATGCACTTAATGTGTTTCCTATTGTTATGTTTTTCAAAGATGTACATTGTAGTTTTGCTTTGTTCTCTTTCTACTTATTTTATGTATTATGTTTTATGTCTATATATGTTTCCAATAGATGTTTCCAATTCTCCGCGTCCTTGTCTTTTTATCTATCATATTCACTCAATAGTACTTTGCATTCTTATCACATTTGGCTCACGATACGGCTATTGTATTGCATCGGCGTCGGACCTTTCTATTTCAGGAAGTTCGTGTAAGTGAAGCCTGCCATGTTAAGAACGCTACGATCATCTAGGTCATGTCAATATAGGGTTAATTTATGTGGGTATGTGTTTTAGGGTTACTATCAAACGTAAATTAACCCTACCAAGCTGCCCTAACGGGATGACAATCCGCAATGGTTTTTGCTTACAATGCTCAGAAATTCACATCAAAGTTAGTTGCCAAGAAGAAGAAGGCGACAGATGGCATTAATATATTACATAGACATTCCCATTTCTACATCTAAATGAGCTACATCTTCCAAATCAAGGTAGTGTAAAGTGTAAAAGGACGTCAAGATGCCATGCATAATGGGTAATAGGGGCATGACTAGAACTTGTTACAACTATGAGTTTGTTGGTGCTTTTTTGGCCTAGTATATTTATTGCCTAATCAAGTATTTGTTCCCTTGTACACAAATATATATGTATGTAGGCATGATTGTAGCGATGTTTGTTGATAGAAATCTTGGCGGTCCCAAGCACAGAAAAGCCAAAAACAAGCATAAATACGTCTTTGTCATTATTAGACTCGATTGATCACTAGCGGAAACGTCAAACGCAAGTCATGAGGCAAAAAAGAAAACTTGTCTAGGAATTGTTACAGCAAAAAGAGATAAAATATTAAAAAAAGTACAGTAGCATCGATCGCCAAAGGCTTGGCTTCCTAGAAAGAAGTTCCTTTTCTTTTTTCATTTTTTTTTTTTTTCATCTCCACAAGTTCTACGACGTCTTGGTACGAGAAAAGAGAAGAAAAAGGCTATCGAGTTGAATAAAAAAAGCGGCCGGAATTGTAGGAAGAGACTAGTAAGCATTTAATGTTTGGCCATATATATTAAGACGTACATAGATAGTCTAATTAGAATGTAACTATCAAGGTGTGGGAAGCATAGCCACATTGATTGCGGTGATAAATGAGATTCAGATTGGAGAAGGTCTCTTGTATAACATCTTTTTTGAGGAGAGAGCTTGAGGCTCTCGGCTCGAGCCGGGCCTAAGCCCTGGAAATGGGATTTTCCCCGCCATAAATACTGCGCGGGGCCCCTGGAGATAGCTCAAGTCTAGGCCCAAATATGTATCATTACAGCTCATTACAGCCTTAGCAGCCCTAGAAAACAGGCGGGCAGCCCTGCAAGCCACGCTAGCAAACAGAGTACACAAGTAGACTTTGCTTCACAGGCGTAGGCGATGATTTCTCACAACGAACGATGCCAAGTTCTTAGGACAAAGATTAGATAGACACTAGGGGAAGATGAAGCTATGTCGTTAGAATAACACTTTTCTCTTTTTGTTTCCTGTGCTCACTACCGAACCGATCTCTCCAACAATCCCAAGTTACTGTCCGAGGAGGAGCAGAAGACTCACAACTTGCTGATAGTATCCCAGGCGCGATCTGGCCCGTGACGAACTGTCAACGGCCACCACCCACTTCGCAATAGAGCAGTAGAACAAAGAACTGCGTTTTAAGTGCATGGCCAAAGCGCTGCATACAAACCATTGCATGTGTGCATATGTATGTGTGCATGAGTGTTATTCTGCAATCTTCCTTCTGCATTAGCATGAATACATACATATACATGTATAAAGAATCGAGACTTGCAGCCGCTGGACCCTGGCCTGACCAAAACGCATTGTACAATTGTAAGCAGGCTCGGTTTCGACTGCCGGCTGGGAAGATGACTACGGGGAGTCTCGTTGATATGTATCTCTGTATTGATTGGACCAACGGTCTGGAACTAAACATGGTTGCATATAGCTGTACATATTGCAGAGAATGACCGATTCTGTCTGCTAATAGTGAAAAGCCTGCGGTATATAAGACAATCAGAGCATGAAGAATACATGATATTTGGCTTTGACAGCAGAACACTCAGACGCTGGGTTCCTTTGTCGCTTTGAACCCCGCCAAGCCTTGAGAATCTCAGATTAGATTGGCTTGTTTATCCCCATCCATTCTATCCATCCATCCCCTAGTTTAACGTTAGCCTAGCATTTTCTATCTAACTTGTAGAGCGAGAAAACCGAAGACCTTGGGGACTTCCCTCATCCTTTGCCATCTTTTCTTCTCCCTCTTTTTGTAGGCTAAAGTTGGCGTTGAATCTGACAGAAACGATAGTTGCTTTTTTGGATATCTAGTCATTGTCGGTCTTTCTGTTTGCAGTTTAGGCGCCGTGACTTTTTCTCTTCTTCTTTCCTGTTTGTTCGTCTTTCCTTCCTCGCCCTACCAATCTACCAATCAAATTAAATTCTGGAATCATCGTAATTACGCCACTTCGACAGTGTCTCCTCCTTCCATGTTTCGAGCTTTTGGGTCGTGGGATTCTTATTATTGTTGTTGTTGTGACTGACGAATGGCTCTGTAAATTTCAACACAGCATCATCACATCACCATTGCAAGCCAAGACGATTGATTACACTTTTGGCTTTATCAGTCTGTTCTTTTTTTATGTGTTTTTCTTTTTTCTTCTCTTTTGTTTCGGCGTCGCGCGTCCTTTAACACATCGGACTGTCTTTTTTCCCTCTAATTTGCCGCCTGTGTTTCGGTGCTGAGACACTTTTCTCCCATATCCTCAGCATAAGCACAGCATCGCCATCTCTACCAAACACTAAACACTGGAGACCCCCATTGAATTAACCAGCGAAAGCGAACCTCATTTGCCCGATTCTGCCATTGCCAGACCACGTACTTCGTTCTTCCTTATTTATTTTTCTCCTAAATTGTGAGCTTGTCTTTGGAAGAACAAAAAATATATACATATATACATATTATCATCATTCTTATTAGCTGCACATCGAATTAGGCGGCTCGATTTGGTTCTCGCCCAGCTGCAGAAAAACTGCGCCCTGCAGAATCTCGCAAACCAGCCTTTTAGCAATTTAGCAGCGGACTCGCATTTATTCGTCATCGAACTCGACCGGCCCTGTTGCGACCTGCATTTCCGTCGTATCCGAAGCTCGTCTGCATTGCATATCGCCATATCATATTTCGGACCAACTGCACCTCAACGACATCAACATCATTCTGGTCAACTGACGACAATACAATTAGTCCTCATGGCGCTCTTGTAGCCTGCCGCCGGCTACTTACCAACCTACCAATCGCCCAAGCATTTTCTCTCTCTCGCCCTTGTCTCTGTCGATCGTCTCCGTGACGGCAGAGGAAGAGAAGAACACGATCTCGTCTCTCCTACAAACTTCGCCGTCTCTTCGATTCTCACGCCTAGCGCAGTCCAGCGCTGCACATCTTCGACATTATGGTTGCAATAAATCTAGCAGGCCTCCGTGAGGCTGCAACTACAACCGCAACCATCGACTGCTCAAAACCAATATTGCTCGAAAACGGCCTGCTCTCGTACCTTAACGGCGAAATCATCGGCCACCTTGAGCGCGCCGCAATGTACATTCCACCGTGCGCTTCTGTAGTGCAACGCACATCCGAAGTGCTGCCTCTCATGCCGCGGTCAACTGTCGATTCATCAGTGGTCACATCGAGCTCTGACATGAACGACCCGTTCTACGCTTCCAAGTTTCCCGTTATGTACGCGCTGGCCGCCACCACTGTCACGGCTTACATGCTCGTCATTATGCTTTTTATTACCCCTCGCTCCTTTCTCGACGGCGGCGTAGTATATCTCGGCCGCCGCGGTGGCTTCACGTCTGGCTCGCCAAGCGGCGTTAGCATTGGTGGCCGTCCATGGCTTCAGAAAGTAGCTGCTATATCAGTTGCAATTTCTCTCACCATCGCCTCTAGCAGCACATTTGACGTTGCTCAGCGCCAATATAGCGTGGGCACTCTTAACACTAAGCAGCTACAATTCGAAGTCCTTGATGGCACCGAACTCAAAGTCATCCGCCTTATATCTGACACTTTCTTGTGGCTTGCCCAAGCCCAAACTCTTATCCGTTTATTTCCTCGTCATCGAGAGAAGGTCATCATCAAGTGGACCGCCTTCGCCTTGATTATTCTCGATGTTATCTTTAGCGCTCTTGACAGCTTCAAGTACAAGAGCTCTTCCTCAGGCTCACATCTTCGTACTTTTGTCGACGCCATCCCAGCGCTGAGTTACCTATTCCAGCTCTCTCTGGGGCTTTTGTACGCCGCCTGGGTTATTTACTACGCCATCATGAAGAAGCGGTATTCCTTCTACCACCCATTCATGAAGAATATGATCTTGATGGCCATCATGTCCCTGTCCTCAATTCTAATCCCGGTAGTCTTTTTCATCATGACATAGTCAATCCCGAGTTCACTGGGTGGGGTGACTATGTCCGCTGGGTTGGAGCTGCCGCCGCTAGTGTTGTCGTTTGGGAATGGGTTGAGCGCATCGAAGCATTAGAGCGTGAGGAAAAGAAGGACGGTATTCTTGGTCGTGAAGTCTTTGATGGTGATGAGATTCTCGACAACTCGAGTTCTGTTTTCCGGCGCAAACGCAACGACGGTAGCGACGATGAATCTAGCGAAAAGCGCATTTCTCCGACCACAAGTCGCCGCCACAAGGCCTGGTCATCAGCTGTAAAGCAGCAGCGCCGTATTAGACGCTTTGGCCACCGCCATGGCGAGCCGCCCATCACCACTGTCCCAGCACCTCCACGCCGCGATCTAGCACCAGGCGAGACGCAATGGCCTGCTAGACCACCTCCTGCTGTTACACCTATCAGTAGAACAGACACAACTAGCGCAGCAAGCACTATGTATGCAGTGCGTCGGCCTGCTGTCTCCGAAACACCTATGCAGCGTGTCACCGAGAATGTAGTTATCTCACGAGGAACTAGCCCTTCTAGAAGCCAATGGACGACAGATGACCACAATCGCTCGGCTTCACCACCTATCGCTCCTATACCTGTCAGCGCTGTTGTGCGCACTATCACCAACCCCAACTCTACTACCTACAACATCACAAACACAAACGCCACATCTGATGTACAATCAAACCCAACTATCGACATTGAGGCCAACAACTCTGAGTTATCACACGACAGCTCTCGGCATCGTTGGCGCCCGATCGCCGCCATCGCCAACATGGCTACGCCAATACTGACGCGTAGCTCTACCCAAGACCGTAGCGTCCAAATGTTCTCCGGTGCCAGCAGTGGCGACGCAACTGCTTTAGAAAGCCCAGCACACTCTGGTCACGACGATGTCGGCCGTTGGGATATACGTGCTCGCTTTGACCAGTTCGCTGCTGTTCAAGCCGAAAAGCTGCGCGATCGCTTCAAACCACAGAACGGCATGGAGGAGCTCCCAGAGTACGAGATCCCAGCGCCCCAGCGCCCCGGCGCAGCTTTGCAGCAGCTCCATGACGAGCAGGCTCACGAGCAGGAACAAGACTTGCAAAATTCGCCAGCCACAAATGGCCACGCTGTGATACCGGCGCTGCAAGGCCGCAGTCCTATTCTTGGCATTGAACAGCCTGATGCGCCAGTTTATGCACCGCCACAATCATCTTCTGCGGCTAGTGGTGTCTCTTCACCACCAGCTATTCTACGCTACAGTGTTACACCTAGGCTTGAGCGATCATTGAGCGGCAGCGGCAGTGGCAGCGGAAGTGGTAGTCCATCTAGCACTGGCATCGTAGGCTCAGCAAAGCGCATGCCACATATACAAACCTATTTGGAGAGTGGTAGCAGTAGGCCAACATCAACATCGGTTCATGGTGGTACCATGTCATCATCTGTTGCTGGCGGCATGGCTTCAAGTAGTACATCCGTCCCAGCGCTCAGACCTGGTGCGCCGCCAATGTGGCCCGGCGTACATCCACGTGTCGAGTTTGACGATGGCGGTGTCGGTTCTTCACAAGACGTTCCATCTACCAGAGGCGGCTCAATCGACACACACCACTACTACTAGAACCTACTCCTAGAGTGATGAGCACATTGGACAACGCAAAACCAAAAATCCCTCCTTTTTCTTTTCTTTGTACGGCGGCATTCCCCTAGAGAGTACCTATTATTCTGGGGCTCTATGATTGACTTGATTTTAAGCGCGGCGTTTCTTCTCTTTCTACGGCAGGCTATTTATGTTTTTATTATTATTATTATACCATCAAGCTTTTTAACATATTGGCTTATATATTTTGGAAACGCCTGGTTATCACTGTTCACTGGTTGAAGGATAACTACACTCACTATCCTCTATATCTACCCAACATATACACACTAGACCTCAAACCGACTGTCCGTGTTTCTCTTCTTGTTTCTTCTACGATTATACCAGGTTTCCATTTGTTTTTTTTTCTATCTTCGTCTACTATCTCTGTAGTATCCTATTGATTCTTGACTGTTTGGGGCTGCGGGACCATAACCCTCCGTCATTTTATATCTTGATTGTAATGACCAATTTTATGTATAGCCTAGTTCTGGCTTCACGGCCTCATCTCCACACCCTAACCACAAGTAGCGACTCAAAACAAGCTGCAATGAATAAAACAAAGCCAATTTAAGCATGAACCAAGGACTTTTTCTTTTTTGAGATGCATAGTGATAATAACATGGTATGTACTATGCCGGGTATCGATCGCCATTGTTAGCACAGTTAGTCTGAGCCCTATCCTGCAAATCTTGCTTTGTATAACGGAAAGGCAAGAAAGAATATCGTGAAGTTTCTCTCAACTCTATCGAATGTTCCATGCACTGCAAATCCAAGACCCATTTAATCATTTAATCGTCTTTTACACTGGAACAAATTAAAGAGAATTCTCAGGAACAGGAGCCAACCATGCAACATGGCCACGAGGGAATTGCAGATAATTACATACTACGCAGTATAAAATAGATATAAAATATAGAGAGGAAGGGAAAATGACAAAAAGATCAACGCGTCGTCGGCATCGGCACTACATTTGGATTTTTCTAGCGTATAACGTTTCGACAGATCAAGCCAAAAAGCTAGAGAAAAAATGCCACGACAGCGTCGAGGATCCACTAAAAGCCAAGTCTAATGTTACTGCTTTCGATAGATAATCTTTCAAAGCCTCCGATTTCATATAAACTTTAGTTAGTGCTGTTTGTATCGCCGAGAGATAATTACAAAGTAGTGGAGTAAATAACAGGATAAATGAAGGCAGAATTGGTATGACTCGGCTATTATAGACAATTATTAAGTTCACTAAAAATCTCTCTCTCCCTGTGCCATTCATCTTCTGGTCTATTTTTTTTTCCTAATTAGATGCCGGCCGGTCTTAGGTAGGAAACTTCCTGTAGTGGAGAACAACTTATTACTGGGCCCCGCTAAAGCGAAAGCGAAACCTCACTAACTACCAAAAAGAGAAGAAATTAATTCGCTATGTAGAAACTAAGCTTAGTAGTTGGTTAGTTAAAGTTTTAGAAAAAAAATCATCATGAAATAACCCAAACAGCATGTTTGAAAATATCGCTAATTGCCATTCTTATTACTCTCCCCTAATTTTTTTGGTTTTACACAAAGTGCTAGAATTATATTTTCAGATTCCAGCGTCATCACAACCGTATTATTTTCTATTTCTTGTCGAGCCGGCCTAAAGAAAAGAGGCTCCAATCGCAGAAATTCGAAACTGCAGCTTGAAGAGCGGTGGACAACAAATGTGCGGCATATTGCTTATTTTTCGATACACGATGCGATAAGTGCTTCATATATTCATATATACACTGTGTATCAACCAAACTGCATATTTCTTTCCCTTTCTTTCCTTCTTTTCCCTCTTATCTTTGTTGGTAAACGTTAGGTGAGCATATGAAGTCTTCATCTTTCTTTGACCGACTAATACGCCAGCTTCCTACTAAAAACGCCCAGACGAGCTGCAGCTGGGCTTCAAGCCAGCCATTTTGTCTTCGATTTCCCCTTCTCCTGCATCTTCGACCTGCAGTTTGTAACTACGCTTCCGCATATTGTACAGGGCCCCCCCCAAGGTCCCGACGCCTCTTTCTTTTTGGGGCTTGATTTTTACTCCATGCCGATGTGAATAATCGGTCTGTCATTGTTAGCATTAGTTATACATGAAAGGCTCGTTGCTCTATTCGTATTTCTTCGGTTGTCAAGGGGGAGACTCTCTTTTACTTTCTTTGCTTTTCTTCTTTATCCGATCATACCAAAGAGCTGAACATAGATTCGACACACAGGCCGGAATTCCTGCTGTCAAGTCTTCTCCACCATGGAAATCTCACGATGCTTGCATCAGGTTTGGGTAAGAACACTGCTATCTACGCCTTTATAAAACCCGAGTTTGTTGCTGATTTTCTGTTTTAGAATCCTGGCAAGGCAGCCTTTACGGAAGAGTGTCTTCCTATCCTCTCTGTCACTCCTAGTATAGTCTCTGTATCTGTTGTCATTACTGGTCTTTTGCTCGCTAAAGCCTGGAAGAAACGTCCAATATGGTTGCGTATCTTTGCCGCTGAAGAATTTCAACGTGATGACGAACTCTCTGCAGCCTGGAGTCAACCAGCTACTAGCTGTGATAGAATCTTCAACAACCCTAAGATCGTTCTCGTGGCCTTATCACTCTTGGGCTGTGGTATCTCTACCTATCTGCATATCCATCTCAAGTCGATCATCTTCGGAACAGCAATTCTCCCACTGGTACGCTATAAAAATCACCTTTGTTATCTATTATTCGGTATTGTACAATTAGCTAACTCTATCTAGGTCATCACCCTCGTACTGGCCTTGACGCTTTCTCCCGGTGCTTCACTGCCCCAAGGCCCGCTAATCATCCAGGCTTTTCTCATATGCACACAGATTGCCATTCTGCTGGGAACGCCTGATCTCTATCATAGCCAGGCTATCTTCTACAGCTGGCTAGCCACCCTATTGTCTCCCGTGCTTATGGTAGTTTATATGCTACGGCTTCCCCTACGACCAAGATGGGCTGCTGGTTCTCAGGATATCTCGGTTCCTGGCTCTTTGCCTTGTGCCGATCTTCGTAGTCCCGAAGACAACATGACGCTATGGCAGTGGATGAGCGTGCGCTGGATGAACCCACTCATTGCTATTGGCTCTCAGCGTCAGCTCAATGCCCAGGACGTCTGGCAGCTACCATACGAGTTCCAACACAGTAGACTGCACTCGTGCTTTGCTGATATGTCGGGAAGTGTTGTCGTGCGTCTGCTAAAGGCCAATGCGCCGGACTTAGTCGTTACCACAATTCTAGCTTTTGTAGAGTCTGGCTCATCGTTTTTGACGGTCCTTTTTCTCAAGCTCCTCCTTCGTTCCCTCGGTGCTAAGTCGGGTGTTTCCACAGATTACGCCAATCAAGACACTGGCGACCTTAGAGCTGCTCTTGTATATTCGGTCCTCATCTTTGTGACAAACCTGATTTGTGCCCAGTCAGAGCTTTTTTCGCTATGGTTCAGCAGACGTGCGTATGAACGGTCCCGTGGCGAGATGATCACAATGATTTACGAAAAGACTTTGAACCGCAAGGCTTTCACTTTCCCCGGCCGAAAGATCGAGGATCAGAACGGCGATGCAACTGCTAGCGACGATGAACGTGAGCAGAAAAAGAAGGAAAAGAGCGGCCCGGCATCGACAGGCAAGATCCTGAATCTTATGCGCAACGATGCTTATGAGATCTCGCAGCGGTTCTGGGAGTTCCCACGCCTTATTTCTTTCCCTGTTGACCTCATCATGTCAACATTTCTCATTTGGAATCTACTAGGCCCGGCATCTCTTGTCGGCATCTTTGTTTTGATCGCCGCACAGCTTGTCAATGGCATGCTTCTCAAGACTATTTATTCGTGGGAGCATGTCCGCCGTGGTATCAGCGACTCGAAACTACAGCTCGTTTCTCAGTTCATCGAGTCTCTTCGCCATCTGCGCTGGTACGATTGGCAAGATAGCTGGCTAGCACATATCCTAGACGTCCGTGAAAAGGAACTACGTTTCCGTGTATGGACCAGTCTCTTGACTCGTCTGATTACCATGACAAACCGTGCTGCCGCCTACCTCTTTCCGGTTGTTGCCTTTTGGGCCTACACTGTTGTTGGCGGCCATAAGCTGACCGTTGATCTGGCGTTCCCAGCCTTGAGTCTGTTCACCATTCTCCAGGCAAGTCTAAGACAACTTCCTGACCTCATCACTACCATGCTCAATGCCGCCGTAGCTATGGACCGTATCGAGAAGTTCATGGCGGAGCCGAATCGCGAAGACCTCAACACAGCCGTCTTGCCTGTCGATATCATGGCACCTGCCGTTGTCTCTATCAAAGATGCGTCTTTCTCGTGGCCCGGCACTATCGATAAAAACGTCCTTGTGGATGTTTCTCTTTCCTGCTCTACCGGCCTCACTGCAGTCTATGGCAAGGTCGGTAGCGGTAAGAGTGCCCTACTTCACGCAGTACTAGGCGAACTTGATCGTAGCAAAGGAACAGTCTCGGTACCCAACGAGATGACTGCTTACTGTGCCCAGACACCCTGGTTGCAAAGCATGACCATCCGCGATAACATCCTGTTCTGTTCCCCTATGGAAGATAAGCGCTATCGTCAAGTCCTTGATGCCTGCTGTCTAATGCCTGACTTGGCTGCTTTTAAAGCTGGAGATTTGTCGGCCATTGGTGAAAACGGTATCGGTTTGTCTGGCGGTCAGAAGGCGCGTGTGGCATTGGCACGGGCAGTCTATAGCCGAGCTCGGATCCTGTTTCTAGATGATCCGCTGGCTGCTCTTGATCATCACACGGCAGAGAGCATCATGCATAAACTGTTCCAAGTTACAAACCTCATGGCAGGCCGTACCGTCATCTGTGTGACGCATCGCGTAGAACTCGTGGCACCCTACGCTCTGCAGGAACTAGAGGTCGCCGACAGCCATGTCGTCCAGCTATCTATCAAGGAAACCCCGGAAATTGGTATTGAAGCCACTGCTTCCAGTATTTCCTCCTCTAGTGGCACATCGTCACCTTCTTCATCGGCCTCCAGCACCATCGTCAAGGCAGACGACGGCTCGGATCAATTCAAGGATGCGATTCCAGACAAGTTCGTCGAAGAAGAACACCGCTCGCACGGATCTGTTGTTGCCTCAGTCTACTGGCGGTTTATCAAGGCTGGCGGTCTTTACTGGTGGGCAGCTATCATTGGTGGTTTCATGGCGTATCGTGGCTGCAACGTTGCCTACTACTATTTCCTTAAGCTCTGGGGTGAGGGATATAAGACAACCATTGACATGGGGAGCGGAAACATGACGGCCGAACTGTCCAGCATACACCAGACGACAATGGTCGAGCTACGGTCAATTCCTGATGCCAAAACCCTGTTTGACCGTTACTTTGATCTGCCATCTCCCGATGATGATGTGCGGCCATGGTTGTTTTGGTTTGCGATCCTGTCTATCATCCTAATTATCACTCAGTGGGTTCCGGATATGCTTCTTATTGCACTATCGTACTATGCCGGGCGCACCATCTTCATCGATGCCATCCACCGCATCTCCACGTCGACTTTCCGTTATCTAGATGTCACGCCTGTTGGTCGTCTGATGAATCGTGTTACTTCAGACATGAGTGCTATCGACGGTTCTGTAGCCACCGAGATCTTCTATGTTGTGTGGCACTGCGTCACATGGACCTCATCTATGATGGTCATTAGTACCACGGCTCCCGCATTCCTAGCCCTAGCTGTCTCCATGACCGCCATCTTCATATACGTTTTCTATCGCTTCCTACCAACATCGCAGTCACTTCGTCGTCTCGAAATGGTTTCCTTGTCACCTCTTATGAGCAACTTCGGCACGCTTGTAGAAGGCCTTACCACTGTTCGTGCCTTCCATGCTCAAAGCCATTTCCGGGACGCAAATATCCGCACAACCGATGCCTTCCAGCAAATGGACCACTTCTACTGGAGTCTACAAGCCTGGCTTCAAAGTCGCTTTGACTCGCTATCGGCCTTTGCTGTGTTTGCTCTCACGTTAGTGGCTGTATTGGGCTCACATGGTTCTGGAACCGTCGGCTTCGTCTTGGCTGCCGCCTCTAACTTTGTCGGCACCACACATATCCTTTGCCGCCGCTACGGCGAACTTCAAATGAAGTTTGTTTCAGTTGAGCGTGTGATTGAGTTACTAGATCTTGACCAAGAACCCAAGGGAGACCTTGAGCCGCCAGTTAATTGGCCTGCTGCGACCGACGATGTTGTCTTTGACAATGTGACACTAAGATATGCACCTCACCTAGATCCTAGTCTAAAGAACATCACCATGCGGATTCCCGCAGGCTCGACTGTTGCTGTCACTGGCCGCACTGGCTCCGGCAAAAGCACTCTCGCCCTCGCTCTACTAGCTACATTATCACCAGAAACTTCACTCGACACCACAGAGCCATACTCTGACAACGAGCCCGAAGATCAAAGCACACTTGTCGACACCACTATCTCGGAGTCCGAGGCTGTTACTCGACCACCCGGCTCTATCTGGGTCGGTGACGTAGATCTTGCCCGTATCGACAAACATGCCTTACGGAGACGTATCACCTTCGTGGCGCAAGATCCCGTGTTGTTCCCCGGTACTCTACGCGAGAATCTTGATCCTGCCCGCGAGTATACAGACGAGGAATGCGCAGCCGTTCTTGACCGCGTCATGCGCGGCTCTGGTGAATTTTCACTGGCCTCTACCGTTGATGGTGGTGGTAAGAACCTAAGCCAAGGTCAAAGACAACTGATCGGTCTTGGCCGCGCTGTCTTACGTCGCAGTCCCATCGTCATTTTGGATGAGGCTACGGCCTCTATCGACATGGAGACGGCATACTACATTCAGGAGGTTTTACGGCAGGAGTTGAAGCAGAGCACCGTCTTCACAATTGCTCATCGTGTAGAAGCTGTCAAAGATGCCGATTTCTCGGTAATCCTTGATCATGGAAGACTACTATATGCCGGCGTTCCTCGTTGAAAATTAGCTATTTTTCGTATATATTGAACATGTATCATACTGATACTTTAAAATTTGTATTATCTAGTTCATAAACTAGTATATCATGTCATTTTATCTGCTCGGTTTTAGCTGAGCTTTATTTAACCAACAGATGGCAACTAAATAGATGATAATTAATAGTAGATATTGGAAAGTAGATATCTGTTCTTGTAAACTTGACTGACTTTGTATTGTTCTATTATAAGTTCTAGATGAGGTGATCTTGTGGTCCTACTTATAGGAAAGTGAGGTACAGTCAAAATCAAATCCGAGGGGAAACAATGACAACACTTGAGCACACAATTCAGGTATGCGTTAAATAAATATAATTAAAAAGTCAAAGATGGTAATTTCAGTAGACTATGATGGTTGCTGGGTTCTCAGTTGGAAAATGTCAACGTATATCACATCATAAGCGAATCAGCGGCTACTTTCACTACGACTACACAATCGAACGCCATGACCTCCATCTACAGCAATGGATTCAACTTTCTAACAAAGTCGAATATAGTGAGCCCTTGAGCATGTGTTATGGCCAGTGGAAGTCATAGGCCACAGAGGTTGATAACTCGTAGATCTTTTTGCATTTGTTTTATAAGATTCCACTTACAAGTTCTGTCTTTGTTTACATAAGACCATCTTAACCCTATCTAACATTTATACACAACTATGTACAAGGCCATTAAAGGCTTGCACCTCACTATAACTAGCTATTATTAAAGCCCGAAACCCATTTTTTTATTAGCAATTCATATAACTATAACAACACAGATTATTAGGTTATCTTCCTTTCATTCTTTTGCCCAAGTTATTTACCTCGGTGTTGTGTTGGCTGGTAATGAAAAAATGAAAAAAAATGAAAAAAAAAATGAAAAAAAAATGAAAAAAAATGAGCAAATATTGGCCCCGGTCGCATTTTCCGTCGAGCAAAATCAGTAGAGCAAGTGAATGAAAATAAAATATGTAGCAGAAAATTGAACGCTTTGCCTATTGCCTTTTTTTTTTTTCAGCCTTGCTTGTTTAACGCACTAAAACTAACGAGTGTTAAACAAAACTTGGGGACTGCTTTTATGCTTTGCCTTGCCTTACATCGTCCCTAAGCAAGAGCTTTTTTTTTCTTCTTTTGTTTCTCTTTCCATTTCGATTCTGCTTACATCGTCGCAAAGTGTGTTGCATTACCAATAACTCAATAACTTCTAATCAGGTCTTGTCGACTCCGAATATAGATTCTTTTTTTCCATCTGTCTGTCCACCTCAATCATTTGTATTACGAGTAGTCACGCGTTTCGTGTTATTGATTCTTGATTCAATGCCGAGATAAATCGCATCAGCTTACTTGCCTTGCCTATCTTTCTACCCAAAAAGCCGGCTCGCGCTTATCTTTACCGAAGAAAGCCTCTTAAAACCCAATATCTATCGTTCCTTTGTTCAGTAGAGCTCGAGTGCCGGAAGACAGATTCTCTTTATTGTTTGCCGGCTTTTGCCTCTCCGATTCAATTGCCACCGACATCCCCAAGTCTATCAAGTTCCTCGCCATCGCGTCTAGTACAGTACGCTCTCTCACGCTGTCTCTTCGCCGTCTCTTGAACTTCAAGCAATAAACCCAATCGCCCGCCGAGTAAATGTCGATGCGCGCCGGAGCAGCCCCTGTTGCCGCTCCAGCTCGCTCGCCTGTGCGCATTCGCACCACAACCGCCACCACGCCGTCCACTACAGCCTCCTCTGCCAACAAGGTCACCAAGCCGGGACCATCTGTGCGGCGCCACCCGAACCCGCATCACGCCCATCACCATAACCGGCCTTCTCCTCTTCTAGAGGACGCGCTTGTCGACATAATCAAGTCCGAAGCCGCTGCCGCCGCTGCTGCCAACGAAGCAACCGCTAACGCACTCGGTAGCGACGACATCGAACCCGGTGACGCCGACGTCCTCGACACTGAGGTCTATCCATCGGAGCATACTGACTCCAACGATCTGACTGCCATTGAGGCTGCTTCAATCGTTGCTTCGACTGCAACTGCCGCCGCCGCCCTGGCTGCCGCCGCAGAGCACGATCATATCCACAACCAACACCATCACCATCACGACCTTTCTGCCGACGCGGCTGACACGCAGCGCCAGCTGCAAAATCTGAGCGCCGCCGCCAACCTGCTTGCCAACAACGCCTCCGTTGTGTCCTCCGTGGGGGGAACGATACTCGGGGACGGCACATCCAGTACTGCGCCAGTAGATAACTCACCTAACGAGACCATCAACGCAATTCCCGGCCCAGATCCTAGCATTCATCCAGACCTACAGCGTCTGAGTTCTGTTGACGCTCATCATCATCACCAGCAAGCGCAAGCTGCCATGGCTTCAGTCGCTCAACGTTCCCTCGACCAAGGAGTCCAGGATCAACTTCAAGAAATGCAAACCGATGATAATATGGGCGCCGCTGCCGCTGCCGCTGCTGCTGCTGCAGGCTTTGTCATGGACACGACGTCAACAAATGCCGCTCAAGCCACAGGTAATTTCCAATCGGCTGAGATCCTAGCACGCGCCAGCGGTTATACAAACCTTGATATTGAGAGCGCCGCTAGCACGCTGAGCAAACGTTTGGCCCCTCAGCCTGGCCGTCGTATTGCTGTACAGCGCCGGCAGGATCAACAGCTCAATCTGGCTCGTCGTAGTAATGTTGAGGCTTTGCTTGCTCATATCGCCGGTAATGAAGCAGCTAGTGCCTGCAAAAACTGCCACAAGGGACATGGCCCGTGGTCCACCTGTGTCGTCGTAGAAGGTCAAATGTGTGGCAGTTGTGCGAACTGCTGGTACAATGCCAGTGGTTCTCGTTGCTCTTTTCATGGTAAGGTTCCAGAACTCACACGGCCTTATATCATAGTACTAACCAGATTGCCCGTCTCCAGAAACAAACAATCCGCAAGCACATCAGCCTGCTCTTCACAATGGCCGTCCGCCTGCATATCATCCAAGTAGCCGGTTGTCTCAATCTTCACAGAACATTCTTCTTCCAAGTGCCACCAACGCCTTTGGCACAACACCGGCTCCTCAAACACAAGCCGTCAGTACCGATCTGAGCGCCTTACAGCCAGGAATGGATGATGAAGCCAAAAACGTAGTCGAAAAGGCATTCCGAGATGTCCGTGAAGGGTCTGCGAGAGCACGCCACTTGTTGGCGATTGACGCTGCTGCCAAGCAACTGGCTCTGCGAATTCATGAATACGATCTGTTTCTGCAAACACCTGAGGGCGCACAGATAAGACACGAAGATCTGGATGTACTGCGTGGGGCAGACCCGACTAACGGATTAGATATGTAAACCTAGTGCTGTCATTAATTATTAGTAGATTTGATTAGTTCTTTTGTAACTTGGCCATCATATCAATCGATGCCAGTATGTTTTCATTTAATTGTCTTCGTAGGTCCATTCTCGTCATCGTATCATAAATGACTCATAATAACCTCTATGTCAAAGATTATCGAATATTTGACCTCTATTTTCCACTATTCGTAGCAACTCGGAGTGTACATCTTGAAGCGGGAGGGAAAAAAAGGATTTTACGATTGCCCGTAATATAACTTGTGTTATCTTTTAAAGAGAATTAAATACCGAGAAACGATATTAAACAAATAGCTATCATCATGGCATAATTGAACCAACCATTGCGAACAACTTTGTAGTTGAAAAAAAAGGTAAAAAAAAAGTGGTTGCGAATTGAAGAAAATTAATGAAAGAAAGAAAGTAACAGAAAAAGAAAAAGAAAAAAAAACAGCCTGGTTTATTATTACCTCTTTTCCTTCTTTATCACTTTCTTTTTTTTTCCTGTTTATTGTCTGTCGTGATGTTGGTGGCAGCTGGCACACACTTGGCCAACAATCTTTTCTCGTGATCTCACTATATTTTGGCTTCACGGCTGGCACCAGCTGGTACCAATGTCAGCTATATCCTTAAGTGATTTGATTTCCTTACGTAGCTAACTAAGATGGAATTCATCAAGGAATTTATGAATTTCAATATCACATTTACAGGCTTCTGTCAGGTATCGCTCAGTAGTTGGTTCATGACTTGTCAAAAAAACTAACGTCATCGATTATCATGAAACGTTAATGTACTATATATAGGTTTGATTGACATGGAGCTATTTGAGAGATTTGGTATATTTTCAATTGTTAAAAGATTTGATATATGTTGGATGAAAAACGAAGAGGCTTCAAGCAGTCCATTACATCAAGGAATGCATAATACAGTCAAAAGTATGAGAGAAGAAAAGAAGACTGACAATATTTCAATAGTTGAACACAAGATACGTAGAAGAAGATGAAAAGGAAAATACGAATAAAACAGAGACAATGGAGAAAAAAAGGAAGATAGTTATAAAATAAATAGGCTGCAAACAACGCAAGAACGTTCGTTTTTTTCATACATAGACCGTCCACCGCCATCCCAGATAGTACTTTACTTTCCCTTGGTGGGAAGAAGTATTGTGCAAGAAACAGCACCAAGAATACAACAATAAAAAAAAGGAAAGAATAAGAAATGGAAACAACAAGATGGGAAGGAGAAGGGTGTTTGTTAAACACCAAAAAATAAGTAAAGTAGGAAATAGAAAAGAAAAAAAGATAGACTATGAAGAGTAAGAAGATAACACACGAATGAACATAGACAATCATATCAGAATAAGTCTTACGACTGACTACTACCACGGTATTGAAATCATACACCTCAGTACGCGATATCAGCATCAGCTGGTGTAATCACGTATTGTGGGCAAATACCGCGATACTTTGAATGATGGCCAGTACACTGGTTCTAGACAGCAAAAGAATATTTTGTTATGTAAACTGATTCAGCTCGTGAGTAGAAGAAAGCGTTGGTTTCGTGAGACTGGATTTATCGGATACCAGGATGGCCGGCAAACGACAATATAGATACGTTTGCATCGTGCGTGAGTCCGAATCGCGTTCAATCCAGCCAAGAGTAAGATAGAAAAGTCATGGATCAGGTTCAGTTGGGTATTGATGGTATGGAAAATGAACAAGAGTGAAAGAAACAAAGAAAGAGAAAAAAGAACCACGATGATCGATTAAAAAGAAAGAAGAAAAAAAAAGGACAAAAACAACCAGTGCGCCCAAAAGATGTACCCCGTAAGTGTGTATATGACGATTGCGAAAGAATATGTTTAGATCAGACCACAAATACGGAGGTTCTCCTGGATGATGATGTCTAGGAAAGGTAATGTTAGTAAGTTTATAAATATTACTGCTTAAAAAGGAAAACATACCGTTTACTGCAGCCATGACGAAGCGTATTTGTGTGGTGTCAGTTGCGCAGGTGAAGTGAGTGTATATCTGCTTAGTTTCATGCTGGTTCAGGCTGACGAAACGGTTCAGGATGTAGTCGCAAGCAGCGGCATAGTCGTTGCCGCCCTCGTAGTCAGGGAAGTAGTTCTTCATGGGGCTGATGGGCAGCTTCTCCTTGAAGCGATCAATCTTGTTTAGGAACAGAATGATAGAGGTCTTGATAAACCATCTGGAGTTGCAGATAGAATCGAATAGAGTCAATGCCTCTTGCATACGGTTGACGGTCTCATCTTCGAATAGCAATTGATCGTACTCGGAAATGGCGACCAAGAACAGGATGGTTGTGACATTTTCGAAGCAGTGAATCCACTTCTTACGCTCAGAACGCTGACCACCGACATCGAACATGCGGTATGTCAATTCACCAATAATGAATGTGGTCTCGGTAATACCGGTAGTCTTGACACGAGAGCGTAGGACATCTTGATCATTGGGCATATACTCGGGTGACGCAATGCGAGCAATGTTGTCGAAGTAACTGTGAAAGGTGTATGTTAGGTTAGTAATAAGGCAGACAGGCTGGCTACATTTGAAGAATGGTTACTCACTATCTTGCGGAATCGTTAAGCTGGTACTCGCGCGAACGCTTGAAACACTCCTCGACACCGTGATCTCTCCACAGAGACTCGATGGCAGTGCCAACCTCCGGGGGAAGAACATCACCCTCGATTTGCGCAGGCTGGATGAAGATAATCTGGACGTGGTACTCCATGCGCTGATCCTCGAGAGGTAGCTCAAGAGTTTCCATGGCCTCGAGAATAACGCGCATGGACTGGACAGTGTTGCTGAAGATGATCTCCTTGAAGGACTCCCGTTCGTCGCGAGAGTAGCCTCCCTCGTGAATAAGCTTCATTTGCTTAAGAATGGTGGACTTTCCAGACTCACCAGCACCTATATGATTGTTAGATATAAGTTGAGTTGACAAGGTTTTGATCGACAATTAAGCTTACCAAGCAGTAGCATCTTGATTTCGTTCCGCTGGTTCATCTTATCGCGCTTAAGCTGGATCTCAATCTCCTCGTTGCGGGCCTTGCCCTCCTTGTCCTCCGTGCTCATGCCGCAACCCATTTTGAATGATTGTGTGCCGAATGCCTTGGTAGACTAATAAGAAATATAAAAGGGTCTGTTAACAGATCGAGGTCCCTATATAGTAAAGATTGTTATGTTAGTATGTGTCAACAGTGGGGTTTGTTCTGAATAATTGCTGCCATCATTGAGCGTTGATCAATTGCGGTTCGTAGATAATCGGTTGTGCACATGAAGTCTTCGTGGTTTTTTTCTTCTTGGCCTCTCTGAATAATCAGATCCTGGGGGATTCAGGAGAAGTCCCAATCGAGGTGAAGCTTTTCTGCGCTATCATGAATCCGGTTCGCAGTACGATGGTGGATGGTGGAAGATCGTGATCACGCGTGTGTATAGAGTAGTGCGCGATGGCAAAAGATGAAAGTCGCTGGCAAACACCGGCTAGGCGAGCTAATTGAAGCCTGGAAGAACCTCGATTCGATACGCGCAATTGATCGCAAGTAACAGATGAAGAGCGTAGTGACTATCGTGGAATATGGCAGATGGGTTGTCGTCGAAGGCTGCTGGCAAATACATACCTCTTTAAGGTTTTCTGCCGATTAATATCGAATAATACGAGAAAGGAATTGATATCGCGAAGAGAAAGTGAGAGAGGAGAGAAAGAAAAAAAAAGAAAAAAGAAAAAAAAGGACTGTGTAAAGCTTTGTACAAGTTGAGCCACTCGCAAAGGCAAACAAAAAACAGGTTGTC
>RHLR01000192.1:0-31477 GCA_009806335.1 Davidsoniella australis
TCTTGTCCGCCAAAGTCTCGGTCTTACTAGCAAAACTAAAACCTGAAGAGAAGAAGTCTCTTTGTTTGATCTTTCTATCGCTTCTCTATATGCTATACTAGGCCCTGGAGATAGATAGTAGGTGCCCATTATAAAATAGCACATGCGATAACGAAAGACCCTGGCTAAGAAAATAAATCAGCTAATCAACCCCAAAAAAGTAACAAGAAAAGGCCTACTTAGCACAAACCAAAAAAAAAAAAAGAGCTCTAGACTTTTAAAAGTTTGGCTTACTTTGGAGAACAAAGAAAAATGGCGAGAAGCAGGAGGAGGGATCAGCGTGAAATATGGAGTAAAATTATTGCCTAACAACTAGTTTGTTCAATATTTTTATATAAGGCGGGGTTCTTGGTTTGTTCGATACAACCCTCTAGGGTTACATCATTTAGAACACTCATTCTTATGTATTAACAAAAGCATAACAACCGGCACACGAGGTAAATAGAGCTAGATGTATTATGTAGATAGCTATATTAACTGATATACCAAAAACTGTATATCCTACCACAGATAGCCTCGGCAATTTGATGAACCACATAGGCAGCGTGTCATATCTTGGACTTCGTTCTTGTTTTTGATATCGTCTTCACTGTCGACCTTGCCGTTCAGGTAGTCAAAGGTCAGTTCAGTGCCAGCAGGAATGTCCTTGATAGCAAAAAGCGCCAGATCTTGGATATGTCTATCGGCATGATCGCCGACGCGCACAAAAATCTTCATATTTGGGTTACAAGAGTGATTCACGAAGCGAGACGGACCGGACATGAACTCTCCATCGACTAGAAGCGGAGGCTGGGCAAGTCTTTCGTCGATGGAGTCTGGATCGAAGAATTTATCAAGCTCAAATAGATATATATCTTTGCGCTTGTGTTGTTCGGCGAGTTGGCGGCGTCGGTTGGCTTCTTCGTGCGTGATGATCTCACCAATATACTTGTCGATGAACTGTCCTGCAAATATTTCTACGGTTGAGCGGACACCTATACATGATATGTTTGGTTAGTACTAGGAAATGTTTGAATGTAAAATAACGCCCTGTCAGGCTGTAGGGAGAGATAGTGCTTACCCCATCCTCGTCCGTTTTGAGTCCGGAATATCTGGAGCGGAACTGTACGGCCACGCTCCACTACACGATTTATACATTGGCTACTGCAAGCACATGCTGAGTGGCACTCATATATAGGATCTAGACTATCCAAAACCTCTTGCCGTAGACGTCCAGCACGTGGACCATCTGTGTAGTAAGATAATAGTGTACGCCGTGAAGGACTTCCTTTACCATCTTCATCTTCTTCACTGCTGTAGCCTGCCACTTCACCTAGACAATTGCAGCTCTCATGTTGACACATGTGAGTACCGATACAGCCACAGCCACTACGAAAACTATCTTCTACAGGGGATACGCCGTCGCCGTATTTCACAGCTCGTATGAATCGGAAATCAGGCGGTAGAACGGCGTTATCTCGTGTGTTCACAATGGTTATTGGGGCCATTCTGTGACAAACAAAAGCACGGATTTGACACCAGTGGCAGTTTTGAAGATCATCTCCAGCCTTCTGTATGAATGGATAACGCATAATTCAACAAAGTCAGTAACTTGTCGACAGAAAAACAAAGACAAAGATGATATATAGCTTACCCTGTCACCGTGATGAAAAAAGTGATCTCGTATTTGCGCTTCCATGATGTTTAGTTTGCTGATGCAACTTGATATAGTTACTTCACAAAATTTGTGTGTGTTTACGGGCTATTTTGGGTTAATCACCATTGGATAATTTAAGGGATGGGATTTAAAGTTTAGTTTACCGATAGTTTACCAGTGTATGAGTATAGGATACAACGATTATTTTCAATGATAATGACGTAGTTGAGTTATCGACAAATTGGATATTTATCCATGAAGACGTGTTGTACCACTACGTAGGAAGTAAATTTTGGGGTTTCGACACTTGACGCGCATAGTCACGTGATTATATCAATGCCAGCAACGAAGCAGTCGGCTCTTTTTCTACTAAGATGGAAAGAATGATAAAAAGTGTGTCATTGTCACGCTAAATAATGATTTTTATAAACAATCGTGTAAACCCAAGTCATGTCTTGCAGACTTTGAATTTGGCATTGTTACAATGCTGCGATGAAAATGTTAACGACCCTAAAGCTTACTATCCTAGTATTTCAGATTCGTAACTATAAATTTCAACTCAGCGAGATTATCATAAATGATACAAACTACGTTGAATATAACTATCGAATAATACCTTGATACTGCTCGTAGATTATCCCAATGCTGAAAATATGATAAGATAATCATCGCTTTGATATAACTATGGTATGTGGTTTAGTGTAAGCAAGGCAACTTGGAATACGGAATATATTCGGTTAAATTGCTTCCCACCCCACTAAACTCTCTGCGACAAAAGCACTTATTGCTTACTAGGGGAACTGCAACTGAAGTCGTAGCTCCAAAAGTTGAACTTTTGCGGTGATGAAGTGCACTATTTCACGAACCCACCCAACATCACATGTCGCAAAAGCTACCAATATTCAATCATCAACATTAGCAGCACAACTCATCGCGCATCATCTTCGACTCTTCGAACTCTCAATATAACGAACTACTTGTTACCCACACAATAAAAGCCCACCCGGCAATGGTAGCCAACGCGCAATCCGCGAACACGGCCGAGCCGTTCTATATTCGATACTAGTCAGTGACGTCTAATCACAATATTTCGCGTGAAAGCGTATTGCATATCAATTCCTTGACACACCAGGACATGTCTATACACGTACAATGGCACACAGGAAACTAACACTTATACCTGTATATATAGCTCCGGCCATTCAGGACGATTTGGACACGAATTTCTTGGTATGCGCTCGCCAAGAGATACCCGCAACACATGATACGTTATATACATATAACAACCCGAACAGATACTAACATCCTAGCTAGAGTTTGATATTCGAGTCGTGGGAGACGGCAGGAGTGCTGTTGCACGTTACGCAAATAACTCCAACTACCGCAATGACAGCTTGATTCGTAAAGAGAGTACGTGCCATATTCTTACTCGCATACAATTTGCGCCTACGATGCATATCATCATTATACTTCTTCTTCAGATTATGAAGAGAGACCTTTATAGCAAGCTAACTAGATCTATAGTGTACTTGAGCTCTCTTATCGTTGATGAGATCAAGAAAATCGTCAAAAGTAGTGAGATCATGAAGTATGTGACAGAACAACTTCTCCACCTCCCTTCACAAGCTTACTAACTTCTTATTCACTCTTTCAGGGAAGACGATGAGAAATGGCCACTAAAGAACAAAGATGGACGTCAAGAACTTGAAATCCGGATGGGAAACGACCATATCTCGTTCGAGACGGCTAAGATTGGTGCTTTAATCGATGTCAACGCGTCTGATGACCCAGAAGGACTACGTGTATTCTATTATCTAGTCCAAGATCTCAAGGCTCTAGTCTTTAGTCTGACAGCTCTTCATTTCAAAATCAAGCCCATCTAAAGCAAGATACCAGTATAGCCAGCTATGAACTGTCAAAGTTAAGCTGTCACTCTTGTTTGAATCTGGCGTACATGTCAATTAGCTTAGGGTTATCATTACGAAAGGCGTTAGGGAGTCACATGATGCTATCTCTGGATGTAAAAAAACGGATATCTACAAGATACCGATATTTTTTCGAAAGAATTTGGGCTACTACATACATAATGATATATAATTTGTAATAGAAACGTTGTTATCATGTTTCTGTGAATTGTGGTCTGTATTGTGATATATAGTAGTTAACATACATATAATTCTTCTTCTAAGCACCATATTTTGAAATTTAGCTACATACATACACATAGGCGGGTTCAAAAAATGTACTTGGCATCATAAAATATGATGTACTTTCACGCCTATTCTCTGTGCCCTAAGCTTAGATCTGCCAGCTGGTGAAGTATTGTGTACATGGCAAAATGGATAGTGGCGTAGATGAAATTTTCAAGGCAAAAATGCTTCAATGTTTATTAAATTTCTATTTCTTATATATGTCATTTATTCCTTATTCCTCATTCATTATGTCTATTGAGACTCTCACGAATGCTCGCTTCCAGTCTCATGAAGTTACATGAATTCGAGAACCAAGAGGAATATCGTCCTCCTAGTGCCAGAAAATGTGGACTATCTAGAGGTAAAGGCTCTTGCTGGAGGTCATAAAACCATATTATATGATAGAATGGTGGTAAATGTTGTTCTACATGCTGGGAAGCCGGGTGTGATCCATAGGATGAAATAATCTTCCGTATAGCCCATGAGATACACTGCCTTTTACTGGTATGCTAGATAATTGCCTGTGCATCTGTCACCATACCTGATAAAATTAATGTATGAACTGTGACAAACGACGGTTGTATGGTCTATACAGGTGACGAGTGGGTAGTTCTTACTAATATGCTAAGAGCATACAGGATAGCGGGCCTTAGGAAACACCTCATTCACGCCTTGATGAGACCTTGATCACGATCGGTTATAATGGTGATAGGGTAGCCGATGTGTTCTTCTTCTAGAACACAGCGATACTAAAGCACTGGTAGGTCTCATCCCCCAAGAAGCATATGGCAGTCTTAAATATTTGATGCATATTTGTATGCGCTACACATTTTCAGGAATGGCGTCTTGAATCGATTGGCATCGTAGGTGACATCTACCAGCAAGAGGCTTGATCCAAGTTTTAGGATTGGAATCATGCCTGTAAGAGGGATGAAGAGGTCGTGAAGGATCCCACCTTGGACTATTCCTGGGGCAAGATTATACTAAGAGCCTCAATAGACATAATGAATAAGGAATATATAGGGAATAAATGGTGTATGTAAAAAACAAATAAACATGAAAAGATATTGTACTAGCAAGATGTGTAAGAGTGTAAGTCTACTATGCTATATCGTACAAGTTAAATAGAAGACTGTCGACACTTTGTTAGCTAGAAGGCCTAGTATGAGGCACAAAAATAGGTATCGAGCCGTTCCGAACATATGAAGCTATTGAGTTTGTCTAGCGGAGGGCTTTAAATATCTGTCTGGTAACCAATCCGGCGTCGTATAATCTTAGCTATTCAGGTAGATGTAAAATAATAGTCAAGTCAAGTCAAGTATGGGGTACATTCTATCCTATAGCGCTAAGTATGTACCTTTTTCGAGCATGTACATGTAGTTAAAATAAGAATTCTATGACTAGTAAATCAAGTGACGTCGAAAACTTTGGCACTGTCATATTTGGACATGTGCACACCAAGATATTAGCATAAAATATCAACGGATATCTAAATGCATGTACATCTGATTTGATTTGATTATATTTAACGTCTACCTAAATCACTAAGATCATACGACGCTATTATGTTAATGTACATCGGATGTTGTAGTTAGAGACAGTCTATACTCACATTGTAAATATCTTGGAAATATCTTAGAAAGCCTAACGAGTGTGTTGGGCGCCGAGGGTAAGCCGCGGGTTGCTAGCGAGTTGGATGCGAACAGAAAGGATGTGACACGCAGTCCATTGACTCTGTATAGTAGTATCGCGCTTAAGCAATATGTTTTTGTCTTATCGACGTTGATTTAGTAAAGGTAGTATCATGTAATAATTGTATACAAATATGTACTTTATTACTAATATTATGACTCTTGTGTGACTACCACTTTAAAATTTCGTAGTTGACTTTCATACTGTCCTATATGGACAGACAAAGCAAGCAAAGACTCTATATATGAATGTATCTTCATAGACAAAAAATGAGAATCCAATTTCTAATACCGATTTACCTGTAAATTCAGACATATGTATATACATACATGCCTAGTACATATATTGTAGATCGTTGGGATCTATGGGAGCAACGATCGATTGATCAGTGGTTGAACTATATTTATAGTGAACACTCAGTTCCATATAGCTGGTTCGATGGAAACTCAAGCATAAAATGATGGTGGCTGTCATTATGCGAGCCAAAGGCATAAGGGGCACACAATACATGGAATAGTGGCTGGTGAAACCAATTCTACAAATGTTTAAGTCTATTCTATGCACGAATTTCAAGAGATGAATACTAATAGTTAGATACATACATCAATCATACTGCACTAATGTAATATGTAGTCGTACAACTAACTATACAACCATGACTTATTCTACAACTTGTTTGAGGCTTGATCAAGATCCCAGAAAATTACAAAAAATGACACTGGATGCAAGAGACCTTTTGGGGGCTTTGAGCGACTCAAACATTCATGATTCAGTGAGCAGCCTGACTTGGTTCTATATTTTTTTTTCTATCGCATATTTGTTTTCCCTGGAGCCGCTTCGCTTGCACCGCTAACGAACATTAATGTTTTTGAGTATCCGCTAGAATATAGCTCTAGAAACTGAATGTAACTTTAAACGTGACAGCCTCATCTTTGAGTCAAACAGAGCGCCAGAACGCTATAATACGCAGCGTCATTATAATTGAATAATAAGTAATGAGTTATGTCAAAATAGAAAAACTGCGCATTGGCATTTGTTATCTGTGCTGCTGCAGCAAACTAATGCGATCGAGAGTAATAATGCTTAAACTAAGACTATGAAAGTGTGTGTTGATATGTATTATGTATGTACAGATATGTTGTGTGTGTCAATACTACACTGATTGGCGCTATCTATACCGCTAATTTATTCATAGAGCGGTGCTTATTGCGGGAGCCATAGTGGTATCCCACAGTGGATTGTCTCCTGGAATCCGGAATCCTAGTTGGCTCATTGCTAAATCCTGGTCTATGATTTTCAGTCTCTCCCGCATTCGGACTCTATTCTATCTCTCCTTTTGATTGATACTTTGACAACCGTCTTTTATTTTTTTAATTTTTTTTTCGTCCTCTTCTCAAAGAATCCAACTCCTAAACAAACCACCAACCTCACACGACTTCCACCGCCGTTAATGACCACAACCCCAGTTGACTACTATAGCATATCTTGATTCCGATCGATCATCGTTGTTAGTACGCTAATCTTGAGACCTATCAAACAATAAAACATATCTCGAAATAGTCTCGATCCTTGGACCCTACCAGCACATCTATAATACGTTCGGTATTGCTATCTTCTTCCGTCATATACGCTTATATTGGAAACCAATAGAACAGTATCTGCTACTTTCTGGCTATCCCACCAACGGCTAGAAATCTCGACAGACATCGCGCCGCCCAGAATATCAATATCGAAGGCCCGCGATAAGGTTTCTTGCGATAAAAGCGCCAGCACTACACAGGCTCAGCATCTGCCAGACAACACAGATACGATAATCATATACGATATCTGTGCTCTCAACAAGTACTTGGCAAGCACTCAACTGCCCATCTCAGCGCTATCGCCCCTACCGTCAATATGCCAACCAACAATTCCCCGCCTACGCCTTCTTCTGAGCCTCCGCGGTCCTGGAGTTGCCCCGACGACAGCCCAAACTCCGTCACCGGCGATGTCAGTGGTGCCAGCGGGAGCAGTAACGCCAGCGGCATTACATCTGCCCTCTCCAGCAACCACGTTGGTACTACTACAGAATCTACGACACCCACTTCAACAGCAGTTCCCTTTGCCCTTACTTTCGCGCCATCGCGGACTGGCCCACCGTCATTAGCACCGCAGATACCTCGTGTCCAGCTTCCACACGCTATTACTACCGCTATATCTCCAGGAAATTCTGCTGTTTCGCCGTCCAGTCTAGCTTCTACCCCTGGCTCCGATGTGATGGATATCGAGGCCTCCAGTTCAAGTAACAGCGCTCTGTCTAGTGGGCGTACAGTGCGCCTCTCGGGCGAATTTTCTAAGGGTATAAGCGACGATGCGGAGCAGCAACAAAACGAAGACGACCTCGATATTGAAGACGGAATGACACATGAAAATATGGACCTTGAGCCGGGGTTTTCAGCATATGACATGGGCTTTGACTTTCCTGGTCTAAGAGTAAGTTCTGAGACAATGACAACCTTGACATGACATCAGTGGCTCAAAAGAAGTGATCGTAATCGTAAACCAAGAGACCGCAAATAAAGGAACTAAAATTAACCGGCTTAACTTATAGACACAACCCAACATACCGTCTCCATTTCTACGGCCCGGAAGCCGATATCAGGGTACACAGCAAGCCGAACGTCAAGTCTACGACGTACATGTTGATATCAAATATGTCGACATGGCCGAGTCGTATCTTTGTGGCTACCTTAAAATCCAAGGTACGTCTAAACAAGCCACCCACCATGTATCTGATATGACAGGGCAGTTTTTAGTTTTTTGTATGTGTCAACTAACAAGAATGCTTACCCCCCCCCCTTGTCTATAGGTCTTACACCAGACCACCCACAACTCACCACCTTCTTTGAAGGTGAAATAATCGGCCCCAAATACGATTTCATAACCGACCACGAGTCTTGGGGTGCTACAGAGTCTGTCGATACTAGTCATTGGAGCAAGTTCCACGCCTTTCGCCAATATCACCGTTCAATGCGCAAGGGACATATGCCGCATGTAGACAACCTCCCAAAGGAATATCTCTTCATGCGTTGGAAGGAACATTTCTTAGTTCCCGACCATACTGTTCGTAGCATCACAGGTGCAAGTTTTGAGGGATTTTACTATATCTGTTTCAACATGCTGAAGGGTGAAATCAGCGGAATCTACTTCCATGCGCGTAGTGAAAAGTAAGTCTTACTTCCTTTCATATATGTTTATGCTATATCTATTTAGTTATCAACATTGCTAACGTTGTCTACCAGGTTCCAACAACTGACCCTCACCCACATCAAAGACTTTGGCCGGTACTCTTCACTTGAGTTCAGATAAGTCTTGGGGTTCGATTCCACCATCTATACCACGCCTATGGGCTAGGGCTATCAGGTTAATTCACGAATATGTATACCCATTTAGTTACGAAGTAGTCATGTTTCCTTGTTTGTGGTGTCAACACACCTCGCAACTATACTTCCTGATTAGTTGTCGAGTCTTTGCCTTTTTTCTTACTATTACACCATCAATTTGCTGTTTTCTATTTTTTGTCTTGTTTCCCATGCCCCACCCAATATGACTGATATCGAATGTATTAGGGGGGAATATGTTGTATATAGGCGTTATATCTCCTTTGCTTAACTAACTACATGCAATTGCGTATGATCTAGCATCATGCACACGTAGTTATTACACAGATACCACCCCAATATCATAACTTTTGGTGTTCAACATTTAAATACCGCGAACATCTTGATTTTATGTGACATCACTACGAAAGACTGCAAGACAAGTTGTTCTAAGATATCATGTTTTGTGATGACGTAGTTTCCATCCCCTTTTTTTGTTTAATATAACCTGATATAAGCTCAATTGGGATTACTCCTGGAAACCTTTAAAGTAACTCTTCCGGAAGGGATTGAGTTCGTCAGCTGAGACACCTTTAGCCTCTTCCTCGGCTTGAGCCTTGGCTCGTTGAGTTTCCCATTCTTCTACGGCTCCCTCTGGAACTTCGTTATCATGCATGCGCTCATACGTTATCAGTCGACGAGACCATTTGTTGAACTGTTGAGTGCATACTGATAGTAGTCGTAGCTGTGGGTGTGATGGAATAGGATATACAACCTGACTTTCATCGACGGCTGGCATCCAAAAGGATAGACGGCCAGATACCGTCAAAGTTCGGGTGGCAAATACCAATATATCGGTGAGCATTGTGAAAAAGCTATATGGCTTGGTAGGGGGGTGGTAATTTGATGTTCTATTTTGAAAGTGGTCAGTGTTAGTTCATGCGTATACGATTTCTTCTATCCAAACAGTGTAACCAGAAAATACATACTTAACTTGCTTCTTTCCGGCTTCCAAGATCCACGGCGTCTTTTCTGGATCCTTTAGACCAAGGACCTTGAGGCCTTCTCTGACACCATAAGGCATATCACAGACTATGCCATCGAACACACCAGCAGAGCCATTGCATCGTATAGGCGAATTAGTCAAGTCTGCAGAAAAAACATCTCCAAAACTACCTTGAATACCGTATTGTACAAAGTTCCCTCTAACGCACTTCTCGGCGCTTTTGCCACGAAGAGGACGACCATCGATATCACTGCCAAATGCCAAAGCTCCGAAGTGGCCCACGGCAACGGGAAAACTACCTGTCCCGCAAAACGGATCGTAAAATAACTTGCCAGGACCGGCCAAGGCTATGTTTGCGGATATCAAAGCGAGTTCGGCGTCCATGCTAGTAGTGCTGATCCAACTACGTTTCTTGAGATCGTACTTTTTGGCTAGATCACGGGCACCGCCTCCAATAAGACGGCCGAAATGCGTGTTTATCGGTGCGGTGATACCGCGAGCATGGCTATGTTCTGGCCATTGTTCCAATATCGTGAATTCTTCGTCGGGAGAAGACATGCTTATTGGGCCACCAAAGGACAACGCCGTTAGGAATGACGATATTATGTCCCGTTGAGCATGGCGGTCTCGTGTCCCTTGAAAGGCATCAATTGCAAACTTGAAACTACACGTTTTATAGTTCGACAGTGATGAGTAGGGATGGGCTTGTACCGCGGTTAGAAGCTCTGGTATTGTAGGTGCACTACACCAATATTCATAGATAGCCTGCGTCAATAAAGACCGCCGGACTAGCTTTGCCGCATCTTCAACTGAAGGCAGCGTAACAATGCAGAACGGATTCTAGCGAGAGCGGTTAGCACTATATGGAGAAATTATTGTGTAGGGAAAGCTATATGTACATCTTCATGGTAACTTTTGATGGCCAGATCAACGCCTTCTAACACAGCCAATGACTCGAGCTCTGGAATTCTAAACGACTCGTGAACTTGCAAGAAACGCACGAGGAACTCCATACTAACTATAATTGTTGAAGAGTTCGTGCAGGTAGTAATGGTTAGTTTGAGTGCTACACAAATATAACCAGAGTATCGTGACAAGGGTTGCTACAACAAGGGTTTTTATAATGCAAGATCTAATATAGAGAGGATATTCAACCTTGTACAATAGAAGCAGATAAGTAACATTAACATGTACAATTTGCTATATGATAAATATGACTGTTTTGCTTTAGCCGCCTTGAACTATATAGTAAAATTCTGTTGAACTCGTAGACTGTATATGCACCCCATGGTGTGTATCACACATAGAGTGGGTTGTGCTACCCTTAGGGTTATGTATCATGTTTACCCAGTTAATAGCCGCACTTAGAGGGATTCTGCAAGCCGTCCTAAAATTGATATAATATACAATGTAAGCTGAAAAGCATATAAAACTTACATATACTTCATTTTATGATTTGGTGATATCAAAAACCAACGAAAATGATTTCTTTTCCCAAACCTTCTGTTTATCAGACCCAAAAATGTTTCATAACTCATGGCCAGCTAGGCCATTTCGATCCATCTCAGCCACCACTCAAAAAGAAGCCTCTTCAGACCTTCCGCCAACTGAATCTAGTTTACCAAGTTGATCTAATAGTCCCCGAGGCCCTTTGTGAAGTTATCTCTGATGAAGTAGCACAGGCATTCAACCAAAGACCTTCGTACAGATTGAAAATGTCTCTTGGGGACATGCTTGAAGGAGACTTCTTTCGTTGCTGCTTCAAGGAGGGTATGTAAAAGCTTCAAGATATATATTACTCTAACTATGCTCATAATATAGAATTCTAATTCGAAATCATACAGGAGGTAATGTGATGTTGGCCAGTAAAGCCGACAATATTACAAATACTATATTCACTGTCATCAATGGTTAGTTTAGCGCCGAATTGTACACGTCATGATACTAGTCTAACATCTCAAATCAGGTCTCCTTACGGTATACCTCGATAAAGAAATATACGAAAGGACAGGCTTGCCTGGAACCCCTATTAAAAGTAAAGAAAATAGAGCTCACAAGAGCCGCTGGGGTAAGTTGTTGTATCTGTCTTGTAAATAGACTTACGTAGAGCCTTTATCTAACATCTGACATAGTGGTGAAACTCGATCTAACACAACCTGCAATGAGGCTTGGGAAAGGAGGGTTTGAAAGGCTTCTTTATGCATGCAAAAACGTCTTTTCTGAGCCTAGGAGTTGGCTTTTTCAAGACCTGACAGTAGACTCCAACTCTGGTAAGATCAAGATTCATATATATTTCCTCGACGTACCGACTAACATACTTTTGAAATAGCTTCATCACCTCCAACATACATATTGCCTTTCAACCCATGTGTCGTTCCAACAAGCAGTTCAAAAGAGCATGTAACTGTTAATGCGCCTGACTTTTCTGAGTTGAAAAGGTCTATTTCTGTTGGTAATCGAAAAGATCTCGAGCTTGTAGCCGATGATGTCTATGAATGGATATCTTTAATTCGGTTGTCTAGCCCTCGTATACTACCTGGAGATTCTATTGACACCTTTTTGTCTAAATACTCTGTGCCGGAACCATCGTCACCTATTTCGTTAGTCAAGCTTAGCTGGCGTGGTTTCCTCTCACCCGAGATTGCTTCAAATGCGGTCGTGGCTAGCTTGGAAAAATCCCAGAATGGTGGTGCTTGGTTCATTGCTTCGGCGACGACTTTGGAAGTTGGACCAGAGATTCCAGCTTCAGAAGTGACGATGATGTCATTTGAAGAGTCACCAGTTGAATATCTACTATGGGATGTGCGAGAATGAAATCTATAGAAACCATATTATGCCTCATTCATCTCACCAAGTAACAAAATAGAAAGCACTCATGGATACTTTGTGTTTAGCATTGACAAGGATCGAAAATTACTTTTATATTATATTATGTTCAAGATTTTGAGGAACTGCCAAAAGTGGTAGCATGGATAGATGAGATAGTCTCGCCTGACAAGATACGTCTAATGAGTTGGCGCACTTCAGCCTGAACTTCCGGGGTGTCGAAGTCTGGCCGTTTAGAGAGCTCGTCGATGATCTGTTTAATGATAGGGTCTGCCTCTTCCATCTCCTCTTCGTCCATAGTTCCCATAGTGACCTTGAGGCCATCTGGGATGTTAGACACCGAAACTTGATCAGCCAATAAGCCCTCGCGGCGCAAAGCTGTTTCTGGGCTTTGATCTCCAGTGCTACTGGCGAACGCTACTAGATAATTGGCAACTTCTGGATAGTCATCCTCCAGTGTTATCTTTTCTGCGGCAGTTTGGTTTTCGTTGTTCCGGATAAACAGACTTGCTTGTAGTTCCTCGACCAAGATTTTCGCTACTTCCACAGTTTCAGCGACGAACAGGGCGCTCTCGCCGTCTCCGTCACGGAGGTTCACATCGACATTGAACTCGGTGACTAAAGAACAGAGGAGGTCTAAGTGGTTGTAGCTAGCTGCAGCATGGAGAAGTGAATATCCAGTCTCGTCTTGGGTGCTAGCGATGGATGGTGTAGCACGTAAAAGCGGAATAAGCTCTGCTGGGCTGTCAGCAGCAAGAAGAAATGGGTTCGGAGACATTATGGCTGCCGATATTGAAGTATAGGAGACGAATCAAGAAAGAAAATTAATAATCAGAAGCACAGCTTGCTATGGTAAAGTAGTACTCGATTATGGCTAATGCCTATTCAACGTATGCTATCAATCCTTGTGTGAAAGAGGCACGTCTAGCCCATGACGATATAGAGCCGGCAGAATCGAGTAAAAAAACAAGAAAACTGGGACTGTTCCACAGCATTTTCGAACACCCCACCAAAGACAATAAACATCAGCCCTGACCGCCTGCCGTACATGGCCAAGTAAGCAGGTACGTTAAGCCAAACCAGACGACAAAAGCCCCGCGTTTAGTGATGTCAATATTCAAATAAAAATGAAAATGCTTCAGTCTTCGCCCCGTGAAAAACGGCTGGCGACACAAATTGAGACTTAGTCATGACTCAAAAGGTGCAAATACATGTACAAAATCTAAAAATAAGATTCCTGTAATTTGGCTATGTGGTAGAAGTAATTCGTACGTTTTAACTTTGAAAACCTGCCTTGTTATTTCTTACCATCACATTTGTTTATATACCAACTGAAGTTCTTGCCCATGTATTTCTATACAAATAGAAGCAGTTGATAGTTACCATTTACTCCACACACATTTCACCTGTAGTAACTGTATTAATAGTCACTAGGCGACAGCTCCACCAATTATTGAAGCTTTCGTGAATATATCAAAACTTCTCTTTTCCAAAGCACAATAACCTACTTTCTCTCTTTGTTCATTCCCCCATTCAATCTTGTCAACGAATTCAAAACAGATACTTGATTGGCATATTTCGTGTCAACCCTCAGTTCGACAATGCCTTCCACATCACTACCTCCGTACATGGCACAGGATGCAGGCAAGGTAGCGTCTATGATCGATGCATTAGAAGCCGGTCGTTCAGCTGCTGCCACGTCACAGAAGAAACGGAGCGGGGGCAGTTTCAAGAAGAATGCTTTCGTTGCTGAGAATTCGCCTAGCAAAACTGAAGTCTTCTCCTGGAAACTGAGTGATTGGGACTACAAGAATCCAGGCCTCCCTACATATGCGCGTGGCTTGTTCACGACCAAAAACAGCTCTGGTCAGCAGGAAATTGTTGTCCGTGGATACGACAAGTTCTTCAATATTGCCGAGGTGCCTTCTACGAAGTGGGAGGATATCGGTGCCAAAACTAAGGGGCCCTACGAGCTCACATTAAAGGAAAACGGCTGCATCATCTTCATCTCTGCTCTGGAGGACGGCACCATCTTGGTCTGCAGCAAGCATTCGACGGGACCTCGAGCCGAAGCTGAAGCCAGCCACTCGGTAGTAGGTGAACGTCACCTTCGTCAACAGCTCGCTGCGGCCGGTCTCAGAATCGAAGATCTTGCTCGCGATCTCCGTGCTCGCAATGCTACTGCGGTCTGTGAACTGTGTGATGATTCCTTCGAAGAGCACATCCTGCCATATGGCCCAGATAAGGCTGGCTTGTATCTACACGGCATCAACCTCAATCTTCCGGAATTCGCAACTTACCCAAGCGATATCGTCCAAGACTTTGCTATTCAGTGGAACTTCAAGAGAATCGACTCACTCATCATGCATGATATCAATGAGGTACGTAAGTATCTTGATGACATGGCTGAGTCAGGTAATCACGATGGTCGAGATGTCGAAGGTTTCGTTATTCGGTGTACGAGACAGATGTCCCCAGACAGTCCCTATGGTGACTGGTTCTTCAAGTACAAGTTTGAGGAGCCCTATCTCATGTATCGCCAGTGGAGAGAGTGTACAAAAGCTATCATCGCAAATAAGAAACCCCGCATCACGAAGCACAAAACCATCACCGAGAAGTACTTGCTCTTTGCCAAGAGACGGTTGTCCAGAAACCCCAATTTAGCCAAGCAATACGAGCAGAATCACGGTATCATCGCTTTACGAAATGATTTCCTAGAAGCTGAGAATATGCGAGGACTTGACGCCGCCAACCTAGATTCCGCCGACGATTATCTAGAGGTTTTCCCCGAGGTGACAAAAGATGTGGTCATCACAGCTGTGGCTACTATCGGCTGCGGCAAGACGACTGTTGGTCTAGCATTGACCCAGCTATTTGGTTGGGGCCACGTCCAAAACGACAATATCTCAGGCTCAAAGCGGCCTCCTCGGTTCATTGCCGCACTCAAGGCTGAACTAGAGTCGAAGCCAGTCGTGTTTGCTGACCGCAACAATGCCCAGCGTCACGAGCGAAAACAACTCGTTACAGACATGCGCCTAATCATGGACTCTCCAGCATTGATTGCCTTAAACTTTGCGCATTCGAATGCCAAAATAAACGAAATCCGCTCTTTAACACAGGCACGTGTGCTTGAGCGCGGCGACAACCACCAGACCATACACGCCGCTTCCGAAGCCGATAAGTTTCTTGGTGTCATGGACGGGTTCCTCAAACGTTTTGAGCCCGTCAACCCCGATGATGGGCCGGATACCGGATTCGATCTTATCATAGATCTAGATCCATTAGCCGGAAGTAGAGCCAACCTTGAAGTCACTATCAGAAAACTTCACCAAGTTTACTCAAGTGTAGTTCCTAAGATGCCAACCGACGAACGACTTGATGCAGCTATCGAGTATGCCCTAAACTACAAGCCAGACTTTAAGCACAATATTCCTAATCGTGGGCCCAAGAAAGGCAATAATCAGCAGCAGCAGCAACAACAAAAACAACAACAGCGCCAGCCTAAAAAGATAGCCCTCGAATACATGTCTATCAATCTCATAACGTCAGATATCATGGCGGTTATTGAAAAGGCATTTTCGCAGCCGGATCTTACTCCAGCCCAACTAGAGCCCTACCTCCAACTGAAAGCCAATAAACGCATACAGCCTTCTTTCCATGTCACTCTTCTACATCGCATGGGGGCCAAAGAGCACCCTGAACTTTGGGCTAAGTACAAGACATTGTTCGACGCCAAAGTTGAGGCGACTGGACACGCTGGTAGCAGATTAGGACAGTGCAAAGTTATCCTGGAGCGTGTAAGCAATCTTCACTTGAAATTAGCCAGTATGTGATAACTGACGTGGTATTTCCCTTTAGATCGTTTACAACGATAGAATAATGGCTATAGTCAGCCGGATTCACGATACAACCGATACTTGGGTTTGCACCAACCGGGTAGCCCACATCACAATCGGCACAGTCTCACCAAGTATCAAGCCACGGGAAAGCAACGATCTACTAACGGAATGGCTTGAGGTGGGATCGTCTACAGGTATTCATGAAATCAATATTGAAGGACGCCCAGAGTGCCAAGGGTCAGTTGTTGGTGTTGCTCAGCGTTGAGGACCATATAATGCTATTCAAAAGGAGAAAAAATGGTACAGATTTGTAGTAAATATAAGATACATACATCATCAACACGCTTTGTTCCGTGGATACAAGAAATCAAAAGAAGAAGGAAAAGGGAAGGTTACGATATATCATTACTAAGATCTGTTAAAGTCATACAAAATTTAAAGCACACTAAACAAGGCGTGTACGCCGGGGAATAAAAAAAGCAAGTTTGACAACGGGAAAGACAAAAGAAACAAAAGCAAAAAGGAGCCGTTATTTTCTTACGAAGCAAGGACAAACACTAGTAGATATAGCACAGGCATGATTCACTCATCGTCGAGGATCCTGCTAGCTAATGGGCCTACAAATGGAACCTCGTAGCTGAGCGGCACAAATCAGACAGTTAGTATAGGTTCGTTCGAAGTTATACATGAATAGATATAATATGCAACAAGAACTACGGCATATTATAGTTATCGCGGCTCACTATAGTAGAGTAGAGTAGACTTACCGGTCTAGGGAATCCGCATCTCTCCAAGCCCGCACGGCCAGCCCCGCCATGGCGCCCAACTGGGCTAACATGACAGCCCAACCCAAGATTCCATTCCAGGTCACGAGCCAGTGTATTACGAACAGCGCGCCGAAAAGCAGAGTGGCCTGCCAGGCATGGAAACGAACGTAATCGCTCTTATGTTCCAGGCCGAGCAAGACCAGTGATCCAGCGGGCGGAAAAGCCGCATACGCCAAAACAGCCTCCCAATCCAGGCGCAAGCCAAGACTTGTCTCAAACTCGGCCAGTGCAGCACGGGGATCGTCTGAGGGGAAAGGAAACGCAGCGCCCGGCAACGAAGCGGGCAGAAACGAACGCTGTGGCTGCGGATGTTGTAGCGGAGGCGAGTATGTGGTCGATGGTGGGGCGGCAAACGGATTAGCGAATGGATTTGACAGAGGGCTGGGAGAGAAAGAGGCGCGTCGTGGAGCATGATCGAGAGAAGTTCGCGGTGTCGAGCCGGGCGAGCGCGTCGTCTCGGGCGGCGACGATTGGTATGGCGCAAAGTCCATGGTGTGAGTTTTGGTTTGGTTTTGACTGCTTTATTTTGTGGTTGTAAAAGGAACAATTGTCGCAAGATTGTGCGGCCGTTGAGGTAGCTAAAGAGTAAGCTTGCTTGCTAGTTGCCGGTTTGCGACGGCGCTTGCGCTTGCGACTTGATCGTTGATACAACTACAACTGTATAATCAACAACAGGGGTTATGGCCGATTTAAGTGTGTGCAGGGCGGGGTTGAGGGCCGGTTTTCCAGCAGTCTTTATGATGTCTAGATGCTTAATTATAGCATTCGCGGTATTATCAAACGTCGTGTACTTACAACTTAGTCTTCAAATAAATTCTACTCACGTTTATACCGAATGCTCTTTAACAAAGCCATAGAGCCTGCAATAAGACATATCAGCTCTACGTTAGGGTTGCACGTTAAATAGGGTTACATCATGGAGAGTTTGACACATCCGACCTACAAAAGACTTCACGATACGAAGCCTTTACAGGAAAACCCACATCATACGAACATCTTCAAAGAGGATACCCCTACTAGCTCAACAGTACGCCTAAATCTACCTATAATCAACACTGGACACTTCGAATCCAACGAACCATCACCTCGCAGACCGCCCTCATGATGCTTCCAGTTACAATTAATGGTTGCTTCCTAGCCTACCTAGCCTTTGCAATGATAGGTGTGCAACTTCTCTCCTCCGCCCGGAGGTTTATCGATGGTCTGCGGATTTTACTTCGCGATACTCATTCAAATCGGGGTATATGGGCGAGTTGTCATCGAAGATCCAGAGCCAACATGGCGTCAAGGCTATCACCCTTTAGGTTTTTTAACGTCTACCTACTATTATGCTTTTCTTTTGACGTAGTGTCATACGATTTACCATAGTAAAACATGCCAAATATAGAACATTATGGACCGAAATTAAACAAAACGTGAACTGGATACTATCCTAATCTAATCATAGTGCTTGCCATGGACTGGTTCCTTTACAGCTGTCTCACCATTCCAGAGACCAAGTTGGCCATCGTATCCCGACACACCATACCGGACGTATAGACTTGATGGAAGAATTCTCTTCAACATCGCCATGTCGAGATTCCCTGGAATATAGCCTAGGACTTCGTCGCTGATTCCCCGGAAAGCAATCGCCGTTTCGATCGGACTTAGTGAGAATCTCCGTCCGAGAACTCGTGATCGCCATGACAACGGTGCTACAATAGCAATGGAGAAAGCACCCATGATCATAGAGAGCAAGAGTAGGACGGGGTTAATACGGTTCTCCATGACATGGATATAGTTAATATACACGGCCTCTGTCTGGTTGCTGATCCCACTGCTTGCCATGCTTGCCTTTATGTTGGTTCTCACTGCAAGCTCGTTATAAAAGTCATGGATGAGGCCGGCAGGATTGTTATATACTGGACCGCATCTATCACTATCACTAGAAAGATCTGTTGATAGGCCAGATAGATAGTTCTGACCGTAAAGAGCCCATTCGTTTTCAATGCCGTATAATGTGATGTTGCTCTGGAAAATCTGAGCGCCTGCGTTGACGAATGCGCCGAAGTTACTGGATGACTTCGAAGTTTCATTGACAAGCCAGTTATGTAGACTATGATGATGGGTTAGTATATAGCTTAGTTCATCAGTGGTATATGGACAATACATACTTGTGAATTCTGGATTTATCCTCAAATAATGTCGTGAACTCTGTCCCATTGAGTGTAACCGATGTGTTGACGAGGGCTGGCTTGATCAAACAGAACTGGTTATCAATATTTCCTGTGCAATCTGGTGTAGTTCGTACAGTGATATTCACACCAATTGCTGTAGGGATGTCTGATTCCGAACCATCATGCTCTTCAGTGATAGTTACTTGAAAAACAGGCACGCTTTGGTCTCTACTACGGCTCAGATCAAATTCGGTGAGTGAAGTGATATTACTACAGTTCATGTCAAACCATAGACTTATGAAAGATACGGTACAGTTGCTGCAGGTTATATTGTCTCCGTTGGTGTTTTCGTGTAAGTACATGCTATCGCCCGGACGTCCTTGGCGCATTGAATTCAAAGTGCGCTGGAATATAGGAGTGAATAAGCTTGTGTTACTCTTGCGAACTCCGGCGAAATCGTCTGGTAGAGACATAATCGATGAGACCGTGCCAGTGCCGTTAACGGGATTGTCGATCTCTTGCCAGGAAACGACACTCTGAAGCATAGGACCCCGGATGAGAGTGAAGATAAAGGTCATGACATAAACTATACACGAGGAACGTGTCACAAGTTGATTAGACTTGAACTCAAGACTGTAGGACTAGTCCACCCTGCAAGTACAGATATACAGAAATGCTGACTTACCGGCGCTATACCAAAATGCGTTTCTTCTTGTCATATTATTCAAAGCTTCGTATAAACTCTGTGATGCTGACCATGTATGGTGTAGATCTGTGACCTGCTCGAGAAACCCAGGTTAATGTCTGCCAGCCACATCTTCCATAACAGTAGCAAGATAACAAACCTTTACTCCGTTCAGGGCATCTACCCACCATGAGGTCGTGAATCCGTGTGTCAAGGCAGCCCATAGCGCTAAGGTTGTTATTGTCGATGACAACGATAGGTATGTTGGTAGTGAGATCCCCATGATATAGCCATCTCTAGGGAGTTTCTCAGCAGTCGATAGAACACAAATTCCGGCCACTGTGGATACACATGCTATGGAAAGATACATGTATCCATCATACTGAATAGCACCCGAGTTCCACGGGGCGGATAGCACTACTGCCGGTTCTGCTGATTCCTTTTGTGGCGGTTCATCGTAGGGTTCTAGAGAAGCTGGTTTTGCTATTGGTACAGACGCGGCATCTTTTCTATCTCGAACATCGTTCGATTCGGTGGGAAAGTCATGGTTTTGTATGACGGCATACATGGTTTGTAAGTAAATTAGCTAGTCTGTAATGTTTAGATGATTTTTTGGGTAGGTAAGAATCGCGTCTAGTTTATATAATGGCTTGATTAGTAAAGAGAGAAAGGTTGTAATGGATAAACAAGAAGAAAATCGTGGGATTTTTGGGTTGCGGACATCTTCTTGCAGTTGTACAAATCGCCCGGATACATAGTAAAAGTTAAGGCCTAAATGGGGACTTCTTTACCATGGTCATTTTCTTACTTTTTCTGTGTCTATTTTCGGATACATTTCGATAACAACCTACACAGGCACCAGAACTGGCCTTGATGAAAAGAAAAAAGACGCCCATTTATAACTTGAGTACAGTTAAACGCGTTATTAAAGCAAGGTGTTGTTTAGTTTTTTTCATTAGATGGCTGAAATCTGACGATGGTTCTGGGGTTGCTTATTTGCTTATATGATCATGCATTCTTTCCAAAGATACAATATTTAACATGTAACTATAAAGGTATGTACATCATATTCTGAGCTTGTGCCAATTCATTTCTACTGTGATTCTGCAATGACTGATTCCACCTATTTTGGTATTTCTTTATTGATCGATCTCCCGCAGTTTCAATACACATTGAGAAACGCATGAATCAGTTCAGTTCAGCAACTATAGGACTTATATAGTAGTAGTACATTGTGTATGGCAAAAGCTAACCATGTTTGAATGGCAATAGTAGAGTAATGAATAGTGTACATAGAAACATGAAACTGCGAGATCAGTCATGTGTTCTGAAGAAGATTTTTTTTCATCATGGTGTCCAGACTTAGTCCGACTTTTCCTTCTGGTCCTCTTCACTCTTCTGGCCCTCTTCACTCTTCTCTTCCTTAGGCTCAATGTTCTGTCTGTGACTTTCTAGCGCAACATAAAGCGCCTTGCCTGCGCCCTCGAGAGTGGTAACAAGACCCATACCCGCAGATTGTAAGATGTGTACGACCTGGGCACGAAGACCAGCCAGACCTCCCTTGATACCGCCAACCCACTGAACACCGCCTTGATCGAACGCTTTACCCTCGATACGGCCACCAACTAATATTAGTTTAGAGAGTGCATTCTGGGTGACCGCCTCGTAGTAACCCGGACTAGCACGCCGTGTGGGGGCAGGGAACTGGGAGTTCGGAGCAAGGATGGAGAGAGCAGCCGCAAGATAGGCAGGCGACACAGCCGGCAGGCAAAGGGCAGCAACAGGGCCTGACAATATCGGCTCCATGACAGCATGGATAGTACTAGGATCGGCTTTTTCCTCGGCGGCTTTGATAGCCTCGTAGGCCGAACGGGAAAGGTCATGTATATGGCCATCTTCGGCAGTAGTGGCACCGTCATGGAACCCAAAGATTCGCATGGCGACATTGAACATGCGCCCACGCAGAACCTGCAGCTTAACAAAGCTAGACAGGTCGACGAGGGCGCCATCCGGGGCGCCGATATCGACGGGGCCGACGGCCTGCAGAGCAGCAGTCAGTTCACGACGAACTGCGGCCCACTCAATTGCAGTCAAGTTGTTGTGCTGGAAGAAGATAATCAATGGCGTCGAGCGTAGCAATGAGGTGTATGTGCGAATCATCTGGGCCTTGCGAGTCTCCGGCGGCCGGGCAGATGGCGGTTTTGTTGGAGAGACATAATCGTCGGGAATGCAAAATGACGCCGGGACCGCAGTGTATGCGGGTGTGCTGCTAGTTGATAGAGTCCGGGAAAATACAGCTCTAGGCACGAACGATAGGCCAGTTGACGTACTGGCTGACGCCGTGGAAACGCTCACGCGCTGGGCTAATTGTCGGACTATTCGAGGCATTTTGTCACTAAAGCTAATAAGTTAGTATGTTAAATTGGTGTATATTTAGTTTTTTATACCATGATTCAGTTATACCTACGTGTAGTGGCCCAAGTTGGTTCTACGGTGATTAGTGATGTCAATTCCTAGACAAAATGAAGCCATCACCAAAATTCAATACGCACAGGGTTCTACTGTTGCACAAGCGCTTTTATGACTAATCAGACTAGCATTATAAGGGTTGGTGGTTGATATAGGGTTTCGTCGGTTAAACTCAGTAAAAACCGTTGCGCTAGATACTTGACAATATAGAGATGTCCTATAATTCATAGTATTCTATAATTTGTAATTGGAAGGACATCGTCAAATCTAAGTCGCTAATTTTTTGTGAATAAAATAAGTTGTAGTACGCATAACCTATGATATAGCAAAGCATTGGGTCCTCTAGTAATATGATCCCGACGACCTAGTTATTACATATGTGGGGCAGGCCGTTAGGGTTACAGCGGTGGATAGCTTAGCCAAAGCTAATTGACGCGCCATTCGCTGGCGCCTTGCAATTCTGCCTACTATGCTGAACTAGGTAGTTGCCCAGGGAAGCTTCATATCTTTGCACACAAATGTAATGTTGTTTCTCAGCCTTTTCAATATTGAATGCTCCTTCTGACATCATCACTACTTTTTGCACTCAATTACTACTACCTTTTTCTGTTTTGTTACGAGGGTCTTTGGTTTCTCTCTGAATTCCTATTTACTCACTTATAATTCTCGGGTTTGCCCTACAGTTACTACTTAACCCGAATTCCACTCTCCCCGCCTTCACATTGCAGTTCGCTTGAACCACCACACTCTTACAACACACGCAACATGTCTACTTTGGAAGAGCTCGATGACCTCGATCGCCATGAGCGCGAGGAAAAGGACGATAAGGATAAGAAGGAAAAGAAGCCAACCGGCGGCGACAACGGCAGCGGCAGCGGCAGTGGCGACGATGATGACGAAATGAAGGACGCAGAGCCCGAAGCGGACATCCTAGATGACGAGATCCTCAGCCTCAGTACGCAAGATATCCTGATGCGAAAACGGCTTCTAGACAACGATGCAGGCATTATGAAGAGCGAGTACCAACGGCTACAGCACGAGAGAACTGCCATGCTAGAAAAGATCAAGGACAATGAGGATAAGATTCAGAACAACAGGTAAGTGAGGTTGCCTATCCGTTCATTCCACTATATTTCTACAGGCTGAACTTTAATGTTCTAGTTTACAGAAAGTGTAGCTATGCTAACCTCTTTGATCTTCTTTACCTCTACAGACAACTACCCTATCTAGTTGGAAACGTAGTCGAGCTTTTGGATCTCGACCCCACGGCTGAATCGCAGGAAGAGGGCGCCAATATCGATCTAGATGCAACCCGTGTGGGCAAATCTGCTGTCATCAAGACCTCAACTAGACAAACTATATTCCTGCCGCTCATTGGTCTTGTCGATCCCGAAAAACTCAAGCCTGCCGATCTGATCGGTGTCAACAAGGACAGCTACCTTATCCTCGACACACTCCCGGCCGAATACGACAGCAGAGTCAAGGCCATGGAGGTTGACGAGAAGCCCAAGGAATCGTATGCTGATGTTGGTGGACTGTCTAAACAAATTGATGAACTAGTGGAAGCAATTGTTTGGCCTATGAAGGAGGCTGAACGCTTCAAGAAGATTGGCATTAAGGCCCCCAAGGGTATGTTTTCCCCTTTCTTCCTTTTGCTCTGTATTCTGTCAAACTAACTATTTGCTCACTTGAATTTGTTTAGGTGCTTTGATGTACGGTCCACCAGGTACTGGAAAGACACTTCTCGCCAGAGCTTGCGCCGCTCAAACAGACGCCACATTCCTCAAGCTTGCTGGTCCTCAGCTAGTGCAAATGTTCATCGGTGATGGTGCCAAGCTTGTCAGAGATTGCTTCGCGTTAGCAAAGGAAAAGGCACCGTCGATTATCTTCATCGACGAGTTGGATGCCGTGGGCACGAAACGTTTCGATAGTGAGAAGAGTGGTGATCGTGAGGTACAGCGCACTATGCTGGAGCTTCTCAACCAGCTGGATGGCTTTGCGTCGGACGATCGCATCAAGGTGTTAGCGGCGACCAACAGAATCGACGTTTTGGATCCTGCGTTGCTGCGGTCTGGTCGTCTAGATCGTAAGATTGAGTTCCCTCTACCAAATGAGGAGGCACGAGCACAGATTCTCAAGATTCACTCTCGCAAAATGGCTATCTCAGACGGTATCAACTGGGGTGAGTTAGCTCGTTCCACCGATGAGTTTGGTGGTGCGATGCTGAAGGCTGTGTGTGTTGAGGCTGGTATGATTGCACTACGTACTGGCAAGACCAAGGTTGGCCACGAGCACTACGTCGATGCTATCAGTGAGGTTCAGTCGAAGAAGAAGGAGACAGTGAACTTTTATGCTTAGTTAAACAAGGATAGACAGATAGTCGAGTAGTGAATGAAGTAGCGGATGATACAAATCAACGAGATTGTAACATGTCTTGATTAGTCAGTTATCTGTGTTTGTTTGTATGTATTCTTTCCGCGGTTGTCAATGGGACAATATGAGAGACTGTGCATCATGTATATATTGTATTGTACTTATATTTAAAGCCGTGAGGTTCTTCAGAATAGTTATTGCCTGTAACGATCATGTAATGGTGTAGTATGTAAAACACGAGTGTGAATGGGTTTAGAGTTTATAATTATTTTTATAAATATTCTCAAGAGTATAATAACTAATACAATGCTATATAAACAGCAGAACAATAAAGGAAGAAAACCCTTGTTGATATCATATCTTTTTTTTTTTTTGAAACTTCTTTCTTAAATCTTGTTGCCATTTTGAGACTTGAGCACACCAGACAAAGCTTTTTCTTGAAAAAAATCTGACACGCTCAAACATCAAAATTATGGTACTGCAAGAAGAGATAAGAAGAAAAAGAAAAAAAGAAAAAAGGGCGGATAGCACAGGAAATTAGAGAGAAGAAAAAGAAATACAGTAATACATCATCAAATCGTGCAAGAACAGAAACATCACCACCACATAAAGAAAGATAACGAAACAAAGAAACCAAGACGGCTACACTTAAAACAAAAAGCGTTAGACGAGCAAAAGAAAAAAGAACAGCAGAAACAAGGCTGGACAAGGCAGAGAGTAGAACAAGCAGTCTGCCTTACAGAGACTATTATCTATCTGTCCGTCTGACTAGTGGAATTCGCCAATACGAGGGCCGAAGTATTCACCATCGGCCAGTGTTTTAAGAGTGTAAGTACCGTCATCAACACCGCCACCGACGACGTTGTTTCCCCACCAGCTCACCTCGACCTCGGGCAGCTGCAGGGCAAAGAAGATCAGGATGCCAGACAGGGCCACACCGCAAGAGAAGGCAGCAGACAGCACGTAGTTGTACTTCGACCACAGGCCAAGGAAGCGTTTCTTGATGTACAGCCACGAGAAGGCGGCAACGGGAACAGCGGGCCACAGGTAGGTGAGATTGTAGGGAGCCCATAGCAGGGCACCGTTGAGGAAGACGACGGGGTGGACACTACGCAGGAAGGTGTTCTTGGGGAAGCGGCGGGACAGCATGTAGAAGACGACGACGAGGAAGACGCCGAGAGGGAAGCCCAGGAGGGTAGTGACATACTGGCCACCCTTACCCCAGATCTTCTTGGGACCGACAGTACCCCAAAGCACAGCGGCAGTGAAGAAGGTGTTGACACCGGGGCAGGTGAAGCGGAAGGGGGCATCGGTGGTGCAGATGTCGTGGATGTTGACCTGGTACTGGAGCACACCGACGCAGATGAAGGTCGACACGAGGGTAGGTACCATCTGGGCCCAGAAGGTGAAGCGCGGGGCAACCTTGAGGTAGTGAGTGAGCTTCTGGTCAGCAGAGAAGGAGAGGGCCTGGGCACAGGTGATGTAGCCGTAAGCCTTGAAGTAGCACATGGCAATACCATTGCCCTCAACCCAGACACCACCAATGAACTCAGCCAGCACGTTGAGCGTGACCTCGACACCGGTCATGGCGTAGATGATACCGACAGGCACGACGAAGATTAGACAAAGGAAGACACCGTAGAGCACGACGGCAGGCGAGGTGTTGGTAGGCCAAGCTCCGATACCAGCAGCACCAACAGCAATGGCAACGACGACGACGATACCGTACCACCACTCAGGTACCTCCTTATAGGCGCTCATGAGACGGTTGTGCACATCGAGGGCATCCTTGCGAGGGCGCGACGAGGCACGGCCACGGATAGACTCCCAGACCTCGCGTAGGCCCATGGAGATCTCGTGGCGGTGGTAGAGCACACCGTAGGTGATAGTGGCCGTGTAGACGGCGAAGAAGAACATGTATGTGCTGACGTTGCCGGCAGACAGGAAAGGCGGCGAGTAGGCCTCGTACTTGGCGCCGTCGAAGATGCCGCGGTCGTCGATGATGGCGGTGACGTTGTAGCGGGTGCCGAAGTGGTCGAAAGGCCGGTTGCTGATGATGGGGATATAGGCGCTGTTGTAGGTGTTAGTGTACCACAGGGCCAGGATGACGAACATGCTCATCAGGCGCCCATGAACAGGTTGAAGGTGGAGAAGAAGGGCGCCATCAGCGGGTCGATCATGTAGTTAGCACATTCCAGTCGAACGAGCTGAACGGGTTGAGCGCCATGCCGGCATTGCCACCGGTGATGGTCTGTAGAGTGCCGTTGTTGGGCGCGATCCAGGTCATCCAGCTAAAGTAGCTGAGCGCGCCGAACAGGTAGTTGGGGAGGAAGAAGTAGATGAACATGGCGGAGAAGGCGAAGCAGAAGAAGCGCAGACGCGACATGGCCCACACGGTCTTGAAGGGGCCAGGAACGGCCACAGCGTCGGCAGAGGTGTCATGGAAGGCAGTGTTGAGCGCAATGGTCACGAGAGACGATGGCCACACGCAGTACGCCGGGTACACGAGGAAGCGGCGGCACAGGCCGGCCATGCCGTAGCCGATGAAGTTGGTTGACAGAGAGATCAGCAGCTGGTAGCCGGCAGAGCGCGCGTACGGCTGGTTGAAGTACGACGGCAGGACCTGGATCCAGACGATGTAGTTGGTGTACGGGACAGACTTGGCCACGTTTGACATGATGGTGATCAGCATGTGCTCCTTCTTGTTGAACGGGCCCGGGTTGAGCGAGTGGCGTACGCCCCAGAGAGTGAAGCCAATGTCCGGCAGGAAGCGCTCCATGCCTTTGCCCATGGGATAGGCGAGCAGTTGTGGCACCGTCGAGACGACGTAGATGGACGGCTGGCGCACGTCGAAGAAGGCGTTGATGAAGGCAATACACGCGCTGAAGAAGATGCCGATGATCCAGGCGCGGATGGTCGACACCGGCAGAGACGGGTCGTCGTGGTTGTCGACGACGGCTCGCACCTCGGCATACGGCGAGTTGTTGGTGATTAGAGCCACCTCGATCTTCATCTCGCTGATCTTAGCCTCGTGCTTCTCCGGGTTGGCCAAGATGTCATCGTTGGCGAGGAATTCCTCGATCTTGGTCACCACCTGCAGCGGGAAGTTTGGATCGCGCGCGAACTGCTTATGGATTTGCTTGAGGAGCTGAGATGGCAGATGGTAGTGTTAGCAACAGTAGAGTACGTAACACATATGGGGGCACGTGATATCAAGGGCTCATTATTACTTACGCTCACGGTGTCTTCCAGACTCATGTTCGCCGAGATCTCCTTGGCCTCCAGCAGATCGTCTGCTGTGGCGTTCAGAATGTTGCCCTCGGTCTCGAGATCTATGACATCGTGAACATGGGCCTATACAAGCAACTTGTTAGTCAACCAATATATGATATATACACATATATATACTATTATGTATAGAACTCACGCTTGGCGTCTTATCAGACAGCGCTGGCGATTCGGTCGCATGCTTCTCGTCAGCCATGGCAGCTACTTGAGAAACGACTCTATATACAAATCTATTCAATCTCCCAAAGAAAAAAGAAAAAGAAAAAGAAAAGAAGAGAACTCGCAAGATCGCAGATAGTCGGTCTGCCAGATACTAAAGAGAATAAAAAAAGAAAAAAAGAAAAAAGGGAAAGCAAGAACGAGGATCACCATCTACAAGCCGGGGCACAAGCCCATATTATAGCATTTGGATCTCTTTCGCCTTGCTAAATAAAAATAAAACCTTTGCCCTGGCTTGTCATAGCCAATTTACTGCTCAGGAACCAACAAAAACAGCTCTAGAAGCTTATAAGTCAAGTCGCCTATTTTACTAACTATCTATATGTATCAAGAAAAGAACACTAAAGAGATCACTGAGAAAACAAGCTGCTTACTATAATCTCAGGGGGGGAGGGGCGTGAAAATAAAATATTAGAACAAGATAAATATATTTGGACCGGGGTGCTTTTATGGCGTATTGAGGGAAAAGACACTCCTCTCCTCCTTCTTCTCGTCTCATTCTCTATCGCCATTAATATTGTTAGTCGAAAGATAGAGAGAAAAAGCAGCTACATACATACTTTGAAGTTATATAATACCTAGAGAATAGGCTTAAAAGATGAAAATGACGACATCTCACTCAAGGTTATACAGTTTTGTCAAGTCTCTTCAACTAGATCATATAAGTAACCTATCCAACCAATCAACAACTATTACACCTCTTACAGAACAACTCATTGTTCTCTCCAGCCAATCATGATCTACTCAACTAACAATTGTATCGTAGACAAAGTTGACAGACAGACACACAAGGAAAGTTCCAAACCCTTCTCGCAATATTTCCTATCTATAACCCAACTGTCACTTTGTCCTATCTATGTATCTATCGAGCACTTGCCATCAGTCCGTGCTTCCCCTCACTTTCCCATCATAATCACAGCATATAGTGAAACCTCTACGATATAGCAAATATTGCCTTCTACTCTAAGCCTCTTGGCGACAAGATGTCAACATCACTTCGGTCTCGTCCAGTTTCCTAGTTGGGTTACTACACAAACAATGAACCATCATGATATGAATTCCAGTAGTACATATAGTAGTAGTAATCATCGGTCGTAGTATCGACGTTGTAGAAGTCTTATCGCGGAATCTATCTTACTATCAAACACGCAAAAAAAAAAAATTAGCCGATAAAAAAATCATAAACATCTTCAAGGACCTTTTGTTAAGCGATCTCTTTTTTTTTATGACCCAAACGGAAAATCGGCCATTGTTACGACATGAACCTCCATCATGATCACATGTGCGTACTCAGTAATCATGTCGTCAAAAGAAAGCTAATAACTTATACGCTGATAGTGTGACCAAGTGTTGGCTTTTTTAGGGCACACACAATGCTTCTGCTCTTGTCTAAGCTCTCTTCTTCAGAGCCCATGTAAACTAATAGGCTGTCACGGCTTGAACTCGATCATATAAGAAGACCTTTTGTTTCCATAGTTATCACACTTTACAGAGAGAAAGAACCTCATAGATTGAGAACAGACAGAAAAGCAGCTATAATATAGATCTTATCGTAATAAATACATATAGCGAGGTCGTTCATGGATATATACGGCCGAATTTTTACATGTTCGCCACATCTTCCAGGTCCTAAATTCCGTTATCAAGCCAGCCTTCTCGATACAACCATTTATAATGCACGTACCAACAGCAAAATAATATCTAACGTGCCATTGTACATCGATATCGCCATGGGGGAATGGAATCTCTATTCCGATCCAGATGCCAAGCTAGCCTATATGTAAGCTTTTCAACTTCAATAATATAATAAAGTGATTTTGCTACAATATTTTGAGACAATGCCTACTTAGCATGTAAAATTTCACGATAACAACACAAATATAACGTCAAATGATATGTCCTAACTTGACCATTGTACTATCAACGCTAGCATTTCGGCTGAAATTCTTATTTTGGAAGCTGTCTTGTGCTGATATGGGACCGAAGGCTTCCTTTTGTCTCTATAATCCCTAGAAACATTGACCTTTGGGCTTGGACAAAAAGAGCGAATCTAAGAAAAATATTCTCTCATTTTTTGTTCTTCGTTTCTTTTCCTTTTTTTTCCGCTTCCTCTTTCTTACTTAGTCGGTTTAGCAAGTACAAAAGGAAAAGAAAAAAAATGGTAACATGGATTTAGCCGGGCCACCATGTTCAACATCCTAGTAAATAATCACGACAACGGGATCCCTTCTGAGAAAAGGCATGACGACGCTTTGGGATGCTGGTTGCCGACCAAGATCGGCCCCCTCCATGAAACTCTGAGACCAGACCAGCAAACATGATTTGTACCTAGAAAGATAGAAAGATGATATGTACTATTGTATATCGTGGTTTATTTTCTTCTTTTGTCAGTTACTTGTAACAAGTAAGCACATATTGAAGATAATGCACAATTACTCACGTATCTGTAGATATACGCGACTCTCCCCAACCCTAATGTAGGGCGTACTATTCATTCAGGTTTTCATTTCATTAGCGCTGAGCTTTGTTTCCTCTCGGTCAGCACTCTATCTTATTTTATAACAATATTGAAATTTCTGTGTAATCTCTGCGTATCTTACTAAACCCACTTGCTTCAGATATTAAGCTACAACTACTTGAACCACTATCTCAACGTGAAAGTTCAATATCACCTAGAAACAAAGAAATATCAGAAAAGCAGGCCCAAGCATCAGTATCAGTAACACCCCGCTCTTGAACTGACCCATGCTCCATTACAGATTTCATGATATGGAAACCTGCCAACGTATGCTCTTATCTAGAGCCCTGCTTAAAGTTACACTGGTTATCTGTTTGTCTTTTTTTTTTTTTTTTTTTTTTTTTTTTCTTTTT
>RHLR01000193.1:0-31430 GCA_009806335.1 Davidsoniella australis
TGTCTTTGCCACACTTATGGCATTCCATTGTGGCGTTTTTGTGTCCAAATCTCTCATGGTACTCTTTAAAATCGCCATGGCCAGAGAGTGCCGCCAGTACCTGTCCTTGAATGATTCTTGTCCCCCCAGGTATGGCCACTTCACCTGGAGAGGCCCCCCCGAGGGTTGTAGGAGGGAAGGTTGTATGAATAAGCGTTGGACAATAACATAACCCTGGTCATTGGTCATTGGTCATTTGCTAACCCTTATTTAAAGGGCCAGTTTGTGGATTCTTCACTATCACTTGTGTTTACTTTGACAAAAATGTTAGCCAATAATGGCCCCGCGACGCCAGATGCCCTAGTTTTGTAGCTTGGATTAAGGAGCCTTACACAATTTACACGCTTAGACGCGCTGCAACGCGTATTTGCTTGCCTTGTCATTAAGTGCTTTTTCAATGCAGCCTGTGGAGGAGCTGCAGTGTCTGTTTTTTTTCTGTATCAATAGACTACCAAAACCACATAACTTTCTCAGCCTCACTTGCTTCTTAACCCCACGATACCATTTTTCACATAATCGATTATCATAAACAACAGTCTATTCTTGAAGCAACAGGCTCTTGAATCCCCAATCTTTCTATAAGAATATCTGTTCTTTTCAAGCAACCCCACACACTATCTCAGTATGTCTGAATATCTCCAAGGCATCCACCCCGCGAATTGGACCTTTGCGTATAGGAGACCCTGAAAGTATCGTGATGATTGTCAGTTTTTCTAATATGCTCCTTTTTCTTTAGAAATGCTCGAGGCGAGACTTACCCAGGCGAGTGTGATGAAGAAGATCATCGATGCCATCAAAGATCTTGTTCAGGACTGCAACTTCGACTGCAATGATTCTGGTATCGCTCTACAGGCCATGGACAACTCCCACGTTGCCCTTGTGTCCATGATGTTGAAGGCCGAGGGTTTCGAGACCTACAGATGTGATCGTAACATTGCCCTGGGTATCAACCTGACCTCTCTCACCAAGGTCCTGCGTGCTGCCCAAAACGAAGATATCTTGACCCTGAAGGCCGAGGATACCCCCGACAGCTTGAACCTCACCTTTGAGAGTGGACAGAACGACCGTATCGGCGAGTACGACCTGAAGCTTATGGACATTGACCAAGAGCACTTGGGTATCCCCGAGACCGAATATGCTGCTACTGTTGCTATGCCTGCTGGCGAGTTCCGTCGTATTTGCACTGATCTAATTGCCATGTCCGAGTCCGGTCAGTATATTCTTAAGGCTTAAATGTACATATACTGTAAATACTAACACTGTAATTTTATATAGTCACAATTGAGGCTAGCAAGGACGGTATCAAGTTCAGCTCTCTAGGTGATATTGGTAACGGTTCAGTTACTCTTCGTAACTCTACTAACGCCGACAAGCCTGAGCTCGATGTTAGCATCCAGCTCAGCGAGCCCGTTAGCCTTACATTCTCCCTAAAATACCTGGTTGGATTCTGCAAGGCTTCCGCCTTGTCCAACACTGTAAAGATTTGCCTTTCCAACGAAGTGCCTCTTCTTGTCGAGTACAACGTCTCCGGTAGCAGCTACCTACGGTTCTACCTTGCGCCTAAGGTAAGGCTTACCCCACTTATAGATCTGTCACCTCGAGATTATGTACTGACTTATGCTTCTAGATTGGTGATGACGAGTAAACGACTTACCTCAACCCTTGATATTATGACACGGTTACACTTGAGAACTAGGTGTACCGGTACCACATATTACCTCCCTCCATTTTCGATCTGCTTTACAGGCTCATATTTTAATGTTATACGGCTTTGCGATGTTTCCCTTGTTTTAAGAAATTGGCTATGCTATGCGACTGACAGTAGCGATATAATACAAAAGCCACTACGCTACATACTAAAACGTATCAATATACGATCCTGCCACCTAAAACAATGTGTAAATTACATATAAAACAATGTGTAAATTACATATAAAACTATGTCTAGTCTCATGTGCATCCTGATGATCTTATTGACAATACATGCTATATAATGATAAGATTTTGTCTTTGAAATCCAACGATAAGAGCTGGTAACTAACTGTACTAACTCAAAGGTGGGGCTAATTTTTTTGCTTTTCGTAACTAGTTTGTAATGTACATACAGATACAGGACGCTAGTTATCCATCGATGAAATATGCGGTTAACCCGACTGACTGATACAGCATTAATTATCCACTTGAAGTTTAAGCTTTGTTGCATTAGTCACATTTGATAAAATCGAGTAATGTCTCAGGGAACTCATTTTGGCCATTTTCTCTTTAACTCATCAAAGCGTGATGATATCCTTGCATAGAAAAATCTATATCTATACATGTCCCATCTTTTCATGACTTCATACATTTCATAAACAATCATTTTTTTCACGAATTTGTATCATATTCGAGGAGCTAGACTACTGGATGACAAAACAGCTTATTTATCTTTAATCTGAGTTTTTTCATCATGTCTGATGATTTCCCGGTCCCAGAGACGAGAGTTTTGGCTGTTGCTAGCCATGTGAGTGCTTCCTGTCGCATTATCTATCACCTGCATAGACCATACTGACCGCTACTAAATAGGTTGTTTCTGGGTATGCGACTATTACATCTGTCATGAAATCACGATTGCTTAATCTAATAAGAGATGAGAGAGTACGAATTACCACTAACGTGTGACTTAATATAAAAAGAAACGTCGGAAACAAGATTGCCGTCTTTACTTTGCAATCACTCGGCTGCGATGTCGCCGCTTTGAACACTGTGCAGTTTAGTACGTTGAAAGAGACATCAAAGGCCTAAGCCAATCCTGGCTAATAACAAACTAACAATAATTCTAGGTAATCACACTGGATATGGCCAATGGAAAGGCTCAAGAGTAACCGCACAAGAAATCACAGAACTGTATGAAGGCCTCAAGCAATCCGACCTCGATGATTTTGATATGATGCTATCGGGATATATCCCTGGTGCAGCTGCCGTAGAGGCCGTCGGAACTATTGGTAAGGATCTACACGACAGAGCGCAAAATGACCCGGGCAGCTTTTTTTGGGTGCTTGATCCCGTGATGGGTGACAATGGGCGTCTTTATGTAGCTCCTGAGGTTGTTCCCGCATATAAGTCTGTGATACAGTATGCTGATCTGATTGTGCCAAACCAATTCGAGGCAGAGTATGACAACTTCACTCCCCAAAGAAATACGTGTCTATATAAGCTGCTAATTCAATATCTAGACAACTATCAAATGTAGAGATCATAGACATGGAATCACTCCAACAGGCTGTATGTGTATTTCATCAGAGATACGGTATACCCCACGTCATTATCACATCCGTGTCCTTCGAGCAAAAGGGACATTCTCCATCAGATCTGTGCGTTGTTGGGTCTAGCATGACATCTGAAGGCAAGCCACGATTCTTCAAAGTCGTTTTCCCAGCCATTGACTGCTATTTTTCAGGAACCGGCGACATGTTCGGTGCGTTAACCGTAGTGAGAATGCGCGAGGCAGTGCACAATGCTGGTCCAAAACTACAAAAGACAGCGTCTTGGTTGAGCAACGATAGCGTGAAACCGATAGACCTCCCGTTGGCACATGCGGTGGAGAAAGTGGTTGCAAGTATTCATGAAGTCTTGGATAAGACTGCTATCGGCATGAAGCAGAACGTGGAAACGATCGAAGCACAGTCTGATGCTATGGGAAAGATACAACTCATAGCTGCAAAATCAAAGGCGGCAGAGTTGAAGCTAGTGAGGAATATACCCTCACTAAAGAACCCTACTATTAAATTTAAAGCCGTTGAAATATAAGCTATGGATAATAGAACAGTTTATAGCCAGAGGAGATGATATGTTTTGTTGTATTCTTCATAATCATGTAATTTATTGAAACAAAAGACCATATAAGGCTTGCATATTAGTGGTATCTAAATAAATTTGGAGAGTGTATGTATGTTGTTCTAAGCAGCTGGACCGAAACCACCAGTGCTACCGAAGCCACCGGCGCCACGGACACTGGCCTCAAGCTCGGCGACCTCGACGATTTCAGGGGTGTAGATACGCTCCAGGATCAGCTGGGCAATGCGGTCGCCCTCCTTGACCTCGAAGTCCGTCTCGTTGTGGTTGAACAGAAGAACCTTGACCTCGCCACGGTAATCGGCGTCAATGACACCGGCGCCGGTATCGATGAAGTGCTTGGCAGCAAGGCCGGAACGGGGGGCGATACGGCCGTCTAAGATAGACATATCAGCAGCTGAATAACTCGGTGGTGATGTGGATAGTTGAAAAGTTGGATGGAGAAGGTGGGCTTACAGGTGCCGGCAGGGCAGGCAATACTGAGATCAGTGCTGACCAGAGCCTTGCCGCGGGCAGGAATCACAGTGTCCTTCGAAGCAGATAGATCGTAGCCGGCGGAAAAGGCAGAGCCGCGGACGGGCAGCGTGGCCTTGTCGGAGAGCTTCTTGACGCAGAGGGGAACGGGGCCATCCATGATGACTGGAGAATAAATTGATTGATGAGATAAAAAAGATGTGTTGAAGATGGAAGAGGAATGAGAAAACTAAAGCGTGAGAAGAAACGAGCTGGAGGAAGCTATATATGTACTTGTTGATGTCCAGCGAACCTTTATGGGCAGGCTGAAAAGGTCAAGCAAAGAGCTTGCTGCAAGGGGATACTCGTAGTGGGGCTTTCTATTTGGTTATGCTGTAATTTTCAATATATAGCTGGGATGATAGCTGGATTAGTGCTGTATACAATGCTCTGGTGGGGTAGCTCCTCCATTGCCGCCCAATAATTAGGGCTCTATAGTAGAATTCCAGAGAGGATGCCAACATGACCGTCGAAGAATGTCAGCACTGCAAGATATATAATATGCCATAAAAGCACCCGCGGGAATGGCGGTGGGAATGTAAGGAGTATGCATAGACCATGGATTGAGAAATATATATTAATTTGTAGGTTTGAAGCTGAATTGATCCATATATATGTATATATATAGGATAGCTTGATAGTGAGAGTAATATTGATTCGCATCATAGTATAACTAGGTGATATCGACTGAAATGTTTCAATTTAGTCGTCTAAATCACGACCAAAGTCTATTAGCCGAAGCTTTGAAGCATCGCGAGGATGGAACGTAGCAACTTTAGACCTTACAAGAAACCGAGCTGCCGAAGTGTCTTTCTCTATAGTGACATACGACAAGGCATCGTTGCCACCAGCCCTCATAAGCTGGTTAAGTAGCTTCTCCGTCAACCGCTTCATGCTCTCACCCGCAGCCGAAGCTTCATTCAAATCACCGCTCTTCTTGCGCTCGAGAGTCTGCGCGGGACCCCAGATATCGTCGATACGCCGCTGACGAGCATCGACGGATGGCTCGTTCTTGGGCTTTCTAGGTCGGCCCTGGGAGGTGAATCCCGCCCCGAGCATGTCGCTGTCTATGTCCATCATCTCACCGACAACCGGGCCACCTAGTTCTTCCGCTGCTAACAGAGGCGCAAGTTTCTGGGCCACGAACTCGTTGAATGCGCGCAGGAGCCTCTTAGTATCGGCATCATAGCTTCTCTTTTTAGCATTGAGTTCTGTGATCTTCTCGTCTATCACATCTTGGGTCGACATTCTTTCGCGCTGTGTTGATTCATTCTTCAATGCCTCGATGCGGTCTTGGAGAGCAGCAGAAAGTAGGGTTTGATCAGTCAAATTTGTGCGTTCAATGGTGAGCCGCTTCTGGGCTTCGCTGAGCAGGGGAGTTTGCTCTGCTAGATATGCTCGTGATTCTTGCACTGTCTGGTGTGTTTTTCTAAGCGCAATAAGAGCCGGAAGTACAGAATCAGAAAATGGAAGATATGGTTCAGTCTCTGCTAAGCTGTCGTATGCACGGGTAAGAATAGACAATGTGTCGATTGGTGTCTGATGTGATGGCGGACGAACATTTTCTGACCGTAACTGATTGTTATTTAGTTTAATGCTGTTTACACTACTAGTTGAGTAGACGAGATGATTACCTTTAACAGCTCCTTTTCTTGTTCGTTGACCATACGTTGGATCTCACGAATAGAGAACTGAAGATGGCGTTGATGAGGTTCATGTTGCATTGTGTTTGCTGATGCTGGATATAGAAGGGGTTGCCAGTTGGGAATAGAAACAATGCCAGTGAAAAATATGATATGGACTGTCTATTAATGAACTTGCAGTAACAAGCAAGTAACACAGGCGGTAATTTGTGTTGCCATTGTCTGATGTTTTAGGGTCATTTTTGGCGCGACCCAGACTTGATAAATTGCTTGTGATAGTAGTTAGCTATGGCTTAAAGAGGCTTATGGCAGCGGTGTAACCCCGGCTAAACTGTGTTGATCTCTATCTTCAAATAGGCTTATCTCGAACTTTTAACAATGCTGACAAGTTAGGTTTCGCCAGATGAAGGGACTGAGCCTAATGGATTCTTATCTTAATAGTTTAGCCAATGGCATATATTTCTTCGTCTTGGGTGATGCCTTTGATGGCACTGCAATATCATATTATTTCGACTTTCCAAGGGCCCCTCTCTTTTTTGGGCCCTAAGCTTCCAACCTAGGCCAGCCCAAAAAGGTTTCTTCTTATTTTCTCAAAATCACCGCCCTGTGAGTTAGACTGGATCGACACTGCCATCGGTTTGCCATCTATCTTCCATTCTTAAAGATGGCTTCTACAAGCTCACCAGTAAGACCGAATTGAATCTGACAATTGAAATCATGCCGCATAGAAATGGCAAGCTGACCATAGAATAATCCCTTGCTGCATATGTAGCACGCAAGTGGCATCCAAAAGCTCCATGCAGACCCTAGCCAGTTAGCCCAAAAAGCTCATAGTGACGAGGACTTCCAGAAGCTGGATGCCGAGCTGCGCAAGAAGCGTCTCGAACGACTGGTGAGACTCATTTTCAGCATGTATAGATATACATTTCCTATAACGCAAATTCTCATACGTCGTTAGTTTCTAGACCAGCACTCCAAGCCACTGACCGTCAACCGCGTGCGCGTCCATGGTGCTTCCAATGTGCGCCATGGCTTCCTGAACCCAATCATCGCCCCGCTTGCCGAAGATGCCCAGACGTCTACTGTGGGTGATGTTCTTCTGCATCTACGTGATGTGACACACAAACTGGAGTCCTTCGATATCTTCCACCCCAATCCGCAAGTGTGGCTCTCCAATGTCGACGCAACAGCCCCCAACTCCGCCGTGACTGACACCGATATCGACATCCGTGTGCGTGAACTAGGCCGATTCCTTCTCAAGGGCGGTACTGATTTTGGCAATGGTGAGAGCTCGGGATACGGAGCGCTGTTATGGCGCAACGTCTTTGGAGGTGGCGAGACGCTCTCCTTCAATGCCAACAGAGGAACTCGCACACAGGGAGCATACAATGTCTCGTTTGGCATGCCGCTCTTCAGTAACCCAGATATCCGATTTTCGTTTGATGCCATGACGTCACTGACAGACAAGGCGTGGGCGTCACACAAAGAGATGGTGATGGGAGCTATTGCTAAACTGTCGTGGCTCTCAGACAAGAGAGATATGCATTCATTCGAGTTTTCAACCATAACGCGTCAGTTGAGGGATCTCGGCCCCGGCGCATCACCCACTATATGCCACGATGCCGAGAAAATGACAATCAAGAGCTCTTTCAAGCACACTTTCTCGCGTGAGCGCAGAGACAACCCTAACCTGCCGCAGTCTGGCTACCACTTCCGCTCGTCTCTAGAACTTGCTGGGCTTGGCGATGTGGGTGATGTATCTTTTGCTAAGACTGAAATCAACACCGGGGGTGCCATACCCATTCCCATCCCTGGTATTAAAGGTCGTAGTGGTGCATCTATTGGTGCTGGTTTCCGTTTTGGCGCTCTGTACCCGCTTGCTCCGGATGTCACGGGCTCTGCTAAGGCCAGCTGTATCAGCGATCGCTTCCAGCTTGGCGGCCCGACTGACATGCGTGGTTTCCGTCTCGGTGGAATCGGACCTAGAGATCTTGGCGATGCCGTAGGTGGCGATATTCTTGCTGCTGGCAGTCTCAATCTGCTCATGCCATTTCCCGGTCGTGGTGCGGATTCTGCTCTGAGGTTACATGCTTTTGCCAACGCAGGTAGACTAGTTGCGCTTTCGGGGCATAAGAACGGTGAGATGTTGGCGTCTAGTCCGTCTATATATCGTAGCTTCCAGAATGCGCTGGCAGAGATAGGAAATGGCCCTCCTACTGTGGCTGCTGGCATTGGTCTTGTGTATGCTCACCCGGTAGCTCGCTTTGAGCTTAACTTTGGCCTGCCTATCATGCTGCGGCGAGGAGAAGATGCGGCTAAGGGGTTCCAAGTTGGAGTTGGCATCAACTTCATTTAGATTCGAAGCTCACACACTAAGTAACCAAGATGTACGCATGTATATAGCAGTCTCAGGTCCAAGAGCACCAGAATCAAATGAAATAAACATACTGATTTTGTGACATATACCTACATGAATATTCCAAAAAAGAAATCGCAAATTTTCTGCAATCTCACAATTTGAAGCCTGTCTACTATCATCATCTCAAGAAACTCAGAATCCAACATTCTCTCCAACAACCCTCGCCGGGATGGGTCAGTTTTGACTTGATTTGATTATATTTATCGTCTACCTGAATCACTAAGATTATACGACGCCGGATTGGATACCGGACATATATTTAAAGTCCTCCGGGATGACACCGTCCCCTAGCCCCGAAGAACTATTGGTCCATACCTACTAAGAGCAACAAAAACAACTACAAAAAAAAAAGAATACAAAAACCATACCCCAAAAGAGGATAAATAAACAGCAACAACAACAACTCAGGATAGATGAGCTTCTTCTGAAGTAGCTTGGACACAAAAGGTCGGCGGTTCAAGTCCGCCTCGATTCAATCTTGCATGGCTGTACATTTCAACTAAATGTACACATTATGTTTTTTTGATAAAATTCTGAAATTTAGAAAGAAAGGGTTGTTTGTTGTATATCTATCTGTATTACATAACTATACCTCGTCTGCTTTGCGAGGTAGGTGATCTATCATGCAAAATGGCGATGTTATTTTGTCAGGATACTTCTGGGGTATCTTCTGACCTGTACCTGTACCTGTACCTGTACCTGTATATAGCTTTATATCAATAATATTTGACAAATGAAATGATCAATACTGAAAAGAAACAAGTGACAATGTAATATCCAACATTACACGTCAGAGTCAGACTCGGATTCATCCTCCTCATCATCATCATCAACATCTTGATCGGCAAGAAGCTCTTGCTCCTGCATCTCACGCCAAGTACTCCAACTCAACATACCAAAAGCTAAGATGATAAGAACGCCACCCATGAGAGACGAAGTTCCAAGAGGAGTGCCGGTGAGCATCCAGTCAACAACGGCAACTATGAAGATAGTCAAGAGAGCAGCCACACTACTAAGTACAGGGCTCGTTAAGCTGATTAGGACAAGGAATGAGCCTGAAAAGATGGCATTCGTGGCAACGGAAGCCATGACACAAAGGCCAGTGTAGCCGGTGGGGAATTCGAAGACTTCTAATCCTGTCACGTGTAGAATAGGCAACGGGATCCAGAGGACGAGCATGGTGAACAAGCCAATGCAAGAGCCTATGGTATTGGCGAAGATAACGCCACGACCAGGACTGACTCCTTCGGGTGGACAGGCAAGTCTCTTGTATAAGACCTCGTATAGGCCATACAGAATGGAGCCTCCACCGATAAGGGCGTTGCCAAGAAATCGGTTCGACATGCCTCCCGCATCGCTGCTGCTGGTACCACCGCCATACGCAACGATTAGAACACCGCCAATGGCAACCAGAACGGCGATAGACTTATCTAGACGCAGCTTCTCTTTCAGCAACGGCACAGAAAAGGCGTAGGCGAAGAATGCAGAGCAATTGTAGATGGCAGTCAGATCAGACGGCGTCGTCATATTGACGGCAATGTACCAACTCAAGCCAGCAATAGTGAGCGCAATAGTCAGAGTGGCAATGGTGCGTAACAAGTACCTCCAGCCCTGGAGTCTACGGTGACCCTTGGAGATATCCAAGTCCTGCAGCTCGACCATGGCCAGCGTTGAGCGCAGGAGTTGCTCGTGGCGGCGCCAGACAACCGGCCATGGTACATCCGGTTTGCGCAGACGGATAATGAGCAGTTGAAAGGGCCACAACAGCGACCACGAGCTATGCGTAAAGTACATCATGCAATACGCCTTGTCCCAGCCAAGTTCGCCCTGGATGAAGGCGGACAGCTCGGTCTGTATGGTAAATGAGACCAGGCTTAGCACAAGGAAGAACGAGGCATATAAGTACTTGGTCTGCGCGGACGAGCGCCGCACTGTCGAGCTGAGCGCCGGACTCCGGCTACGCATCATAGAGCTCTGGCGGCGGCCAGGGCCAGGCCGACCATAGCCGCTTTCACCGCGCGGGCTGGCGAGTGATGAGGGCTGTAACCTATCGTGTCCTTCGCCGGCCGATGCGTGTTTGTGGAGCAGCGGAGCGGCCGCATGCTCGCGATTTGTGCTAGGCGACATGTTATTGCCGCTATGGTAGTATATCGACTTTGTGATTTTATTTTGAGTATTTTGGGTGTGTTTCTTATTTTGCCTGTCGGTCGGTTGATCGGTCGGTCGGTTGAATGAATATGCAGGAACGAGAGTTCGCAGACTGTAACGAAAAAAAAGCGAAGAAACGGACGCTGAAGAATGCAAAAAGAGGGAACAGGAGGAAATGAGACGATGTCGAGATTAAGTTCGGATCGGGAAGACGAAGCGAAGGAAAAGAGGCGTTTCGGTTCCTGGAGACAAATAAAGACAAACACTGAGAATGTAGATATAGATCACAGGACGCAGCTAGTCCTTGTCCAGGCGGTGGATTGTCCAAAAGCCGGTGGGCGCGTGGCACTGCGTTCTCGTGCTTAATCGGACTCAATCGTGCAGCAGTACAAATCAATATTGACGTCACTGTACTTGCGCAGTTAGATCGATCTAGGGGAGGGAATGGGATGTGATGGAACTCAGGTCCCAGCGAGCCATTGAGAAAGAGAGCGAGTGAAACGGTAATGATGTTGATTTCGGTTCTATGATCTAGTGAGGCCTCCCTAAGAAGTCTATACGTACGTACGTCAACGGTTGATAAAGAAAATAAGAGAGCTGACTTTTTGATGTTGTGGGAAAGAATGAATCTCAAGAGCCGTCTCATCCATCTTTGTCCACACTTTAACCAAAGTCACTCAACTCTGACTAAAGGAGGCAAGTCAAGCTTTCCCCAGAGCGTTCTCGGGCTGATTACAGGGGGTGGCTGCGCTAATAGTATGCTATATACATACATATACATACATAACAACCTTGAAGCAGCTGGCTTTGGCTTTGGCTTTTTAGTTGCTGCAACGGGACAGCGACCCACCCAGTCGGGACCCACTGGCTATGCGCTAACAGCTTGGACTATACGTCCTGTTAGGGCAGTCCAGCTTAGAATGCCCAAAATATCAAAAAGAAAACACAGACTTTTGGCCCGTCGCTGTCTCACATCTTTAGGCGGTCAACTGCCCGTGGTTGGCTTTCTACACAATTTCAAGGCTTTCTGCATGTTGCATTCTGCCGTGACAACTAAGACGGAAGTTTAAATTCTACTAACCACGTTGTCTTTGTTGACTGGTCGGGAAACTATGGATATGCACTTTTGAATTAAGGGTGTGCTATTCTTGCTGAACCGATACGAGACCAATGACTAGGAGAATATGCTTGCTTACTGCCCAGCTGATGCCAACGCAACAGTTCAGCCGTTCATCTTGTTCATGTATAGTTCATTCAATCCAACGGTACGTGGGCTTACTGGCCGAACAGAGCCTTCTGGGTGTCATACTCATACTCAACCTTACGCAAGTACTGGTCGGCATTGGCCTTGGCCAACATGCATGCCTGCTCTGTCGCCTCGATCAAATCGTCTGGCAGAGGGCCCTTCTCCAAGTGAGCAAGGTTCTCAATCAGATGCTCCTTGCTGGACACGCCAATGATGATGCCGTCGTTGCCATCTAGCACCTTCAGAGCCGAATGGTGAACCGTCCAGCGTAGGGCAACCTCTATGACCGACAAGCCATGCTTGGCCGCGGCATCCTCCACCAGCTTGAACGCCTCAAGCGTGTCATTACGTATGTAGCGCTTGCGGTAAATGGGGCCGCTTATGCCCTGGTTGGAGAAACGGCCTTCCCCCGGAATCATGTCGACGGACTTGATCTTGCCCGAGAATAGACCGCCGGCAATGGGGTTGAAGATGACAATGTCGAGGCCATAGCGTCGTAGAGCCGGAAGAAGCTCTGCCTCCATAGAGCGCAGAATTATATTGTACGAGCCTTGGTACAGTGTTGGTTGCACCCAGTTGTTGTGCTTGCAAGTCATGACAATCTCAGCAACCTCAAAGGCAGTGAAGTTGCTAATACCAAAGGTCACAAACTTGCCGGCCTTGTGCAGCTTGTCGATAGCGGCAAGAGTCTCGGAAAATGGAATTGCACGATCCTATAACGAATCAGTTAGTCAATCAAATCTATAGTTTCTGTAGAAGAATCTAGTTCATAGTGTGATTGCTTACAGCAGCATGTAGATATAGGATCTATTTGGTTGACAGGTCAGCTCTATGTCACAACAATTTCACATGTAGAAATATAACTTACATCAACGCATTCAGTTCCGAGCTCCGCTAAGCTAATATTTGCAGATGCAATCACATTTTCAGGGTTGTTAGCACCAGATTTCAACATCTTCATAGCTCTATAGCTCCATAAGATTAATGAATTAAAAAAAAAAAAAAAAAAAAAAAAAAAGCACCAGATTTCCATGGATACTCGACCTTGGTTGCTAACTTCAGACCTCTCTCCTTCCATCCAGCTTGGCGAGTAACTCCCTCCTGCTTGCCGCCACAGTAGACTCTGGCAGTGTCAACTTCGTTGTAGCCGTGCTCCTGGAAGATATCAAGGCAGGTCGTGTATTCCTCAAGGCTGGTCACACGGGCGGTGTTGGTACCTGCAGGGCCAAAGGTCATTAGACCCAGGATAATATGAGGCTTGACAGTCTTAGTAGCAGCAGACATCTTGGCGTTTGGTAGAGCGTTTGTTTAATGGTTGTGGTAATAAGTGATAGGAGATCCAAGTTGTGGACAAAGATTAATATTTGCTTATATTCAAGATAGGTTCATATCTCCAGAAACAAGTCATCTGCATACGTATGGAAACCATCTTCTTATATAATATCGCGGGTATCATGAGCCCCCCTCTCTTATTATCCAACTATCTCTATATATTGATACCTTTCTTAATATCTCATTATCCTTAACTCCTATATTGCAAGGCGTTTCTGGCGCCGTGCTCTGTAAAAAAAAAATCTATCATGATTTATTCTACTTAACTTCGATCTCTAAGTCCGAAACTATAGTGTGATATGAATTTTATTATCTTAACTGCGTAGCTTAATTCCATCTTCATTTAGGGTTTATTGACATAACCCCAAAATTGTATATATATATTTCTACTTATAAGAGCGTTAGGAACGATGATTTGGTATATTTGGCCACTGAACTACTCCATGGATAAGTGTTTGTTTTTTTAATCCATTTATCTCATGGAGCTATAGAGCTATGAATATCATGGATAAGTGTTAAACCGGCTATTCATGATAAAATGGGTGATGTGGCCATTAATTGTACGATTCTCGTATACAAACCCCACGATATTTGATAATAAGATAGTTATTGAGGTATGCATTTACAGACAATATCAACACAATATACTTACTTATGTGAGAAACTGATATAGGCATATTTCTATATTAGATATAATGACAACTACAATAGATTGAAAGGTAATATCTAAGCTATAATGGGCTGCCGCCTCTGCAATCGGCAAGTTTTTCTTGGGAAACGCCTTGTATTGTTTTACTAACACATGTTTTTGACAGCACATGTCCATGACAACGCAACCCAAGGCGGAAAAAGTTCCTGATCACGATAACCTGTTGGTGACACAGCTGCTGTAATACGTCCACAAGATATGGCATGTAGATAACTAGCTAGCTGGTGCTAGGTAAGCAATAAGCAACATGGCCCACATCTCTCGGGTGTGAGGAAACACGGGCAAAAAGCTTGGCATCTTATAGCCGCATGTGTGTGTTACGACATCATATCTTGGCCGTCGCGGATTGTTTTGCCCACAATGGAATGCATGTTTGCGTTTGGGAAATATGGATTCTTTGGATTCTTTGGATTCGTTTGGCGGGAGTGCTGGCTGTATATCTATATATATAATACTTGCTCAGCTACTGTGGTAAGAAATAACATGGAGTTGGTCTGTCAGCCTGCAGAACAGCTATTCAATAATTGTACTTGTACGTACATGTACTTTTATTGGCCTTGTTTTGAGTATACTGAAATGTATAATTTCCGGCGTACGTAGTCGGCTCTTACTAGACGCGTGCTCCTTCCTCCTTCAGAATTTCTGTTCTCTCCCCCCCCCCCCCCCCCGCTATACGCAACAGCGAAAAAGAGGAACTGAGCAAAAGAGCAATTGCCCCGTCACTTTTCACATCGATCAGTTTCAATTTTAAGCCTGTTCCTTCCATTCCAGGCCAGAGCTTTGAACGAGCTGGCTTTATTTTTCGGTTCTCCTCTAAACGAACGATTTAGCCATTGTATATGAACTCAATTACTGTAGGCTTTTTTTTTCTCTTGGAGTTTCTTAAGTAGTCTTGACCTTTATAATATCCCAAGCTTTCGTTGGTATAACTGGCATTACATTGTCTCTTTTTTTTTGGAGGATAAACCCTAGTCAAATTATCGCCGATATCACGCTGCCATTGTCTCTGTTAGCCGTGCTAGCACTTGCGTCATCAGGGCCGCTTCTCTATCGGTAGTGGCTTAAGCGAAGCACAGCAGAGCCTCTTTGTCTTCTGCTGCCTCTGCCTCTATCTATTCTTCTCTATTCTTTAGTCTAACTATCGTTTTGTCCTTTATTGACCCCGAGTTTCGGTCTACGCTCATTATCGCAACCATGGATTTCAACAGCTCGTCGCCGTACCCTGAGGGCGTCATCTCGTTCTTGGACACCGATCTGTACAAGTTGACGATGCAATGTGCAGTCCTAAAATACTTCAAAGATGTGTCTGTTACCTACTCATTCACTAACCGGACACCCGAAAAGAAGCTTTCCAGAGAAGCCTACAAGTGGCTCGATGAGCAAATTAGAAGTAAGTTGGTAGGGTAGTATGGTAGTATGGCTCATGGCTATGATTCATATAGCACCCTAGCTCTAATCCTGCGTATCTTGGACACCCACATTAACAACATCTACAGAACTCGGTAATATCAGCTTGACAAATGAAGAGTACGCCTTCCTCAAGAGCCATTGCGACTACCTAACGCCCGAGTACCTCGAATTCCTCAAGGAATTCCGTCTGCGGCCACGTGACCAGGTCAAAGTGACCTTTGTGCCGGTAGTTGAAGATGACGGCTCCGACGCCGTGATCGGTGATGCTCAGATCGCCATCAAAGGCACGTGGTGCGATACTATCCTCTACGAGATCCCGGTCTTAGCCTTGACCTCTGAGGCTTTCTTCCGGTTCATGGACACAGACTGGGACTACGAAGACCAGGAGCAAAAGGCATTTGACAAGGGTATCCGCCTTCTCGAGGCCGGTTGCACCACATCCGAGTTCGGCACTCGCCGCCGCCGTGACTACCACACACAAGCTCTTGTGTTCCGTGGTCTAGTCAAGGCCAGCAAAGAGGCCGAAGCTAAGGGTTTCCCTGGCAAACTAACGGGCACTAGTAACGTCCACCTGGCTATGCGCTTCAATATCCCACCCGTCGGCACTGTCGCCCATGAATGGTTCATGGGCATTGCCGCTATCCATGGCGACTATGCCACGTCGACCGAGATGGCTCTACGTCATTGGGTCGGCGCGTTTGGTGGTAAGCTCGGCATTGCGTTGACAGATACCTTTGGCACGCCAGAGTTCCTGCGGGCGTTTAGCCTACCGATTAAAGACGTCGACGGCTCGGACCATGAGAAGTTCCGCGGTGAAGATGGAAAGGTACAGACGTATGCGCAAGTTTTCGTTGGCGTGCGGCAAGACTCGGGTGACCCAGCGACATATGTCCGTGTCCTAGCCGAGTACTTCAAGACTACACAGATTTCCGATAGGAAGGTGATTGTCTTCTCCGACTCTTTGAACATCGAGCGTTGTATTGAGTACAAGAAGATTGCCGAAGATCACGGCTTCATTCCCACATTTGGTGTCGGCACATATTTGACCAACGATTTTGTGCACAAGACCACCGGCACCAAGTCTATGCCCATGAACATTGTCATCAAACTCAGCTCCGCAGGCGGCAGACACGCTGTGAAGATTAGGTATGCACAGCTTTCATGTCTCAGGTGTATTCTAATATAACTAACAATTTTCTCTATAGTGACAACTCGGGTAAAAACACAGGCGACCAAGACACAGTCCGCAAAGTCAAGGAGGAACTTGGCTATGTTGAGCGTGATTGGAAAGACGGTGATGAATCGTCCCGCTGGGGCAAGGAGGGAGCTAAGATCTAAAGAAAACGATATCGGGCTCAAGGTCTAGACTTCAAACCGCACACCTGATGCTGATATCTTGTTTGTGATCCTCACGTAGCAGTTTATCCTTTCATTTTATGTTCTTTCTTCGCGTAACTTCCGCTACGCTTTCTGATTTTTGTTGATTACTCTATTTTTTGGTGCTCTTGATGATTCAAATGACTTCTTTAAACGTGGTATCACGATATTATGCGTTTTAGTTCTATGCTATCAAGCTCAAGTGACATGAACACATCGTAAGATTGTGAATCTTATGGCGTAACCGTAGTAAACTTGAACTGATAACGATAAAGCGAAGAGCCCCGCAATTATCTCATGTAATCAACCCAGAATCCACATACCCTAATATTGGCCTTTCTAACTTACGCAAACGCTGATACATATCGTCATAACCCTCCATCATGGCCCCGGCAAAGTTTGCACAAGCGCTTCCACAATCAACGCGCTCAGAAGTACTAGAATGGACGTTTCCTAAGCCGTTCAATCAGTTTGTGCTGACGGGCCGGTCCCGCGCCGGCTGGCACACATCGTTCATCATCCCGCAACTAGACATTGTGCTTGACGTGGGCTATGTAGTCAACAAGGTGCGGCCCAACCAGATCTTCATCACTCATGGCCACACCGATCACTCGGGACGTGTCCCCGTGTTTATCAGCCGCACGCGGTGTCCCGACATATATTGCCCGGCAGAGCTTAAGGCTGCTGTAGATGCATATGCCATGTATAGCCGCGTGATGAACGAGGGCGGCAATGTCGGTCCGTGTAAACCGGAGGGCGCCGTGGAGCAAGATGGAGGCGACGACGGCGCGGCAGAGGAGGACGAGGATGATGGGCGTGGCCCGCCGGGACCAAAGTGGCTCGATACGCACATGTCGTTTGGGTTAAAGGCAGGCGACGTAGTCCCTCTACGCAAGATCAAATCCAATATCACCGCCACTGCGTTCAACTGTGACCACACTGTGCCGTGCATTGGCTATGTTTTCTCGCAGGTAAACCAGAAGTTGAAGCCGGAGTACGTTGGACTCAAAGGTCCCGAACTCAAGGCATTGCGTCAGTCCGGCGCCGAGATCACTGCTCCTGTCAGCGCTGATATTTTTGCCTTTTGCGGCGATACGACTACGAAGCCTCTGGAAGTAGAGCCGGAATGGCTCGCGAACGGAATCCCCGTTGTCATTATCGAGTGCAGTTTCCTCCAGCCTGAACATATTGCGCAGGCTCGCAAGACAAAGCACGTGTATTGGGGCGATCTAGAGCCCATCATCCGAAAATGGCCCAAGACGACATTTGTTCTTATGCACTTTAGTCTAAGATACTCGGACAAGGATATTAGAGACTTTTTCTACGAGATGGAAAATCCCCCGCCAAACATGATTGTATGGTCGGACGGATGCCAGGACGATGATGCCAAGAACTAGATTGGTAAAATCAGCAGCCAAAAATAGCCAAGTATATAGTCAAGAAATCTGGATTCTATATGCACGTGAAGAGTCACGTGATAAATAGCTGTGTTCCTAAAGTAGACAAATTGGGTATCCACCTAAGCGTTGCGACAGCCAATGAGGAACGGCACTACTTTTTTTCCTCTTGGGTAGCTGCGCGCTCTTGGCTTGTGCTCGTCGCGTCGCATCACGCGTCCCTTCCCAAACCTTCTAGAGCGCATTGAATCTCACGATCAAATCCAATGCTTTAACTTTTCGCGTAAATGACAACGCGAATCTTCTCAATTTCCAGCTAGTTATAGCGCGTCCAAACCTAGGGAAAAAAGCGTCATTCAAACTAAGACAAGAAGACAGGCTGGTTAATCTTATCTATGCCGCCCTGCCTTTGATAACAAAAAGCAAGCAGTTTGTGTTGCTCTAGTAGAAGAACAGTCAAACCGGCCAAGGTTGCAATAGCCCGTTTCGATTCTGGCTGCCGCTAAACTCTTCTTTTCTTGTCAACAAATCCCGAGCCGCCCACGATAACTTAACGACCGTCTCTAGAGCCGGCAATTCCCTTCTCCCCTTTTTTGTGTTGTCCGTCGCCAATTGAATTGTGACGCCGCTTCACAATTAATTGCCATGACAAGCTGCACCGATGGCATCTATAGTGCCACTTACAGCGGTGTAAGATATACCTGCTCTCCATTCAAACCCTAGACGACCACTCTATTCATATATCTATGTATATATGTAGAGATTACATCATGGGCGTGTCAACTTGACTAACACAACATGCCTCCCCGGCTTCATAGATTCCCGTCTTTGAGTTTCTCTATGGCCCCGAACTCAAGGAGAGTGTGATGAGGAGACGGCAAGATAATTGGATCAATGCTACTCACATCTTGAAGGCCGCTGGCTTTGATAAGGTAAGCGAGCAACCAAGCTCCCACAGTTCGTACCAATAGCTAACGGAGCTTTAACCGCGTAAAGCCATCCCGCACACGAATCCTCGAAAGGGAAGTCCAGAAGGACACACACGAAAAGATCCAGGGTGGCTATGGCAAATACCAAGGAACCTGGATCCCGCTAGAGAACGGAAAGACTCTGGCTGTACGAAACAACACCTACGAAAAGCTTGCGCCAATCTTCGACTATGTTCCGGGCGATGAGCCGCCGCCGCCCGCTCCAAGGCACACCAGCAAGCCGAAGCAACCAAAACGGCCAGCGGTGCCCAAGTGGAGTGAGTATCCGTCCCTATCTACCACTGGCTTCCGTGTCGCCATGAGCCCTTGAGTTTATCTAACCGAGTTACAGAGCCCACAGCAACTGCTCCTGCTCCTGCTCCTGCCCCGCCGCCCGCCGTCATCCCGCCGCCGCTTATTGCACCCTCCGAAGTTATCCCAGAAGCCATGGACATCGTGCGCGAGGAAGAAGTACCCGACAATATCACCATGGTGTCGACGCCGTACATGGCCGCCGAAGACGACCGCATTGAGATCTCACAGCCAAGCACTGGCCACCGCAAGCGCAAGCGGGACGAGGCCGCCGAAGACATCATTCGTCAACAACACGCAGTGTATGGTGACGAGCTCCTTGACTACTTCCTATTGTCTCGTGACGAGAAGACCGACAAAATAGCTTGCCGACCCGACCCGCCCCGCGACTTCCATGCCGACCATACCATAGATACAGACCAGAATACAGCATTACACTGGGCCTGCGCAATGGGTGATATTGAGGTTATCAAAGAGCTTAAGCGGTTCGGTGCTTCATTGGATGCCAAGAACTCACGAGGCGAGACGCCATTTATGCGGTCCGTCACATTCACAAACTGCTATGAACGAGACACATTTCCAGCAGTCATGAAGGAGCTCTGGGATACGGTGAATCTACGGGATGTCACAGGTGCCACGGTCATCCACCACGCCGCCACGCTACGAAACGATAGAGTGACTGGACAGTCGTGTTCAAGGTACTATCTAGACCACATCTTGAACAAGCTCCAGGAAACCCACGATCCGACCTTTGTCCAGCGCATCATTGACGCGCAGGATAAGGAGGGCAACACTGCAATCCACCTAGCAGCGAAACGTAATGCACGGAAATGCATCCGCTCATTGATAGGCCGTAATGCCGGCATGGACATTCCCAACAACGAGGGCATTACCGGCGAGGAGATGATTATGGAACTCAACTCCCGGACAAAGGACAAAGAACGTGCGCCTCAACGGTCGTCTTCACCTTTTGGCCCCGAGTCACAAAATACATGGCAGCCAGTGGACAAGTCGGGCAAGAAGCTCGGTGCCACCTACCAGTCCAACGCAGCCAAGACGGTACACATGAGCATCACGCCGCTGATCTTTGAGAAGCTTCAGAGTATGGCGCACAACTTCGAAGACGAGTGGGCTGAGAAGGACCAGGCCGAGAAAGAGGCACGGCAGATTCTCGCCAATACACAGACGGAAACCAACATGGTCAACCAGGAGATACACACCCTCGAAGCCCAACTAGAGCCAGAAGACGTTGCTAGCAAGGTCCTTGGTGATGCTACTCGTGCACGTTACGAACTGCTAGAGCTAGTGCGTCTACGGAACGGCACACAGGTACAAGCAACAGTCGACGCTGAGCTGACACGTATGAATGGCAACATTGTAGAGGAAGACTCGCTCGAAAGCAAGCTTGAGCTCGCTAAGCGACTAGCCCAGGCTATCAAGGACGAGGCTTTAGCAGAGGCTGACTATGTCGATGCCCTGAGCATGGTGGGCACCGGCGAGAAAATTGAAAAGTACCGGCGCTTACTACGCAACTGCCTCGATCCCCAGGATGCCGGTGTATTGGATGAGAATATCGACGACTTGATCGAGATGATGGAAGAGGACGAGCAAATTCTCGGTGGTCTACCAGTACAAGATGAAGGTGAGCGTATGGACATAAGTCGCCTATGAAGCCAAAGAGGGCTTACCTTGGTCTATTCTTTTCTTTACTGTTATCTTTACAAGCGTCTACTGTTTGCTTTGTTACTGGCTTTTATTGTTTATGCTCTCCAAAGGACGAGAAGCATGACAACGATTTGACGACGATGATACTGATCTGATCTGATCTGATGAGAATAGGATCATAGGATGAACAAAGGACAATAATAAGTCTATCAAATTCATATACCATATACCATTAATACCTACAAATCTACATGAAAGATACTACTTTTCATCTGACGACTCCATATCTGGCTATCACATATCTTCTTCTATCGACGGATTGCCCTGTTACTAATTTAAGGCTCATACTTGATCATATACACGACTTTCATTAGCTGTGTACTTCCTAATCTCAGAGCTACAAATATACATAGTGATTTGACGTCATGCAGATCTCGATCAATTATATATCTCAGAGACAAAACAAAGAAACAAGTATTGAATCCTAGTTCTATAGCTATCTTTAGAACATAGTAAAGAAAACGAACCAGAAAGATACTGTGGTACCATTGATCTATTATCATGGCATTTTCTAGGATATTATAATATACTAATTTCCAGTATAAAACGAAGAAAAAAAAGAAAAACCACCTTCACGTCTCTTATATACCCATTTCGTTCATATTATTATGTATTATTATAATAATAATCATAATCATAATAATATTCTTAATTTCCCTTGTCTTCCAACCAATGGAATATATCACGCAGAAGAAGGACAAAATAAGAAGAGGCAAAAAACATAATGAGGAAATAAGAAGAAGAAGAAGAAGAAAAAAAAGAACAAAGCTTCAAGCAGCATGTGGCCCGAACAGCTTGTTCCGGATATAGCCTTTTTCTTAAATGTTTTGGATATTGTTACTTTTTGAGTTTTTTTTGGGGGTGAGAAATTAATATCTCGATTCAAGAGTAGGAAGAAAAGAAAAGAAAAGAAATAAGAATATTTCGTTTTTCTGTACTTTTGGTACGATGTTTTCTCGCCAAAAATCATTATTTATCCTCGAGCTTTTTTTAGTAAAAAAAAAAAAGCTATGCCAACAATCTTAATCATGCAACGATACACACAAAAAAGAAGCTAAGGAAGACAAAAAAGAAAACGAGATAAGTACCTAAATTCTCTAATTAGAAGATCAGAGTCAGTTTCCTTTTTCTCTTTATCATTATTGTTTCTTTTTTTTTTTCATCTGGTCTTGACACAGGCCTTGACCGGCTTGACAACCGTGCATATAGATATATATATATATTACTTCAATATCACCCAGATCTAGATCCGAGTTGACGATACGTTATTACTATTTTTCTATGTTTAGTTTAGTTTAGTTTCGATTCATTTCTAGAATCCTCAAATACAGATAAGATGAACGTGGCCATTTTGGACTAGCTCTCGGCACTCCGAGCCTCCTTCTTTATTTTCTATACTTGTTCTCTACATCATCTGCCTCGTCTTTCATTGCTTTGCTCTCGATGACTATGCTAGAAGAACAAGAGAGAAAAGAGGCATATAAACATTTGAAGCTGGTCAAAGCCACTCACCTACTGTCTAAAAGTGCCAGAAGAACATGGCCCGAGTCGTGCTTGGTGATATAGGGTGTAGATAAGGCCCTATATGTATTCAAAGGACATATCCGGTGTATATTGAATGAGGCCATAAAACCTAAATAGCGAGGTATTCTGGCAAGGCAGACAAAGACGCTAGTAACGATAATTATAAACAGCAATCCCAACGCCATTCTCGTTTCCCGTCATGTTACCTAAATACGATATGGTACAGCCTGCTTGTACGTTGGCTTTTTCGGGTCGGTAGTTCAGAAGGGCAAGTGAACAAAGATAGTAACAATAAGATTATTGCTAATAATCAATGCCAACATGTAATCTAGATCGGAACAAACATGTCGATAGTTGGCAGTACAAAACAGTGTTTATTCGTACTGGCGGGATCATAACCGTCTTGGTAGCCTGGGCATTCTTCTTCATCTTAGATAGCCAGTACCAAAGACGAAAATAGGCAAATCGAATGGGATAGGCTTATATCACGCATACTAGTCCTGAGATTGAACCGTTATGCTTCGGCAATACTAACGTTCGTCGCCGCTTTAACCATCCTTGCTCAATAGAAAAACTCCTCATATCAAGAACAAAAAGGCCCGGCACCCCCCCTAGTTCATACTATTTTCTACCACCTCTCAACCAGAAAAATAGAGGACAGGACAGAAACAAGATGACGAGCCCATTCCATATGCTTATAGTAGAATTCCTATATCAGATGGAAGAACCAAGATGTTAGCAAGATAACTAACATCGACATGTATATGTAGTAGCATATCAGGCCCGTGCTCATTTAGGCCCCATGCTGCGTTGCATTACAGTTGTTTTCTCGAGTTTCCTCTTGTTCATTCTACAAAGACAGAGGCCACCTTCGTGTCGTGTCTGTGGACAGCAACTCTAGTACCCATATGTAGCGTAGCTAGTTAGTGTTGGCAATAGTGGTGGTGGTGTTCGGCGATAGTTCTCGGCGTCTTTTCAGTCTCCCTTCAAGATGACTAACCATTCGCAAGTGGTTGTGGATATAGTTGTATATGATGGTGACCCTCAAGGTTGTAGTCGCAACAGCCTGCTGCTATTTACTCCCTGGACAGCCAAGCGTTATAATAACTGAAGTCAAGAATGCCCCGCCAGATACTACCTTTAAATGCAGCAAAGTGGCCCAGAAACCCACGGCACGTCCAGATACAAGCACCCTTTCTCGGCCGTGCCTTGATTGATGTCATGGGTCGCCAGGTATAGCCGATAGGGCTAGCTAACTGCCCGGGGGTGAGGTGCCAACCAAACAAGACTCCTCCTCTATTCATCCATACATCCATACGTTCATCCTCTTGAGCTTCCATTATAGTAGCAAGGAAAAAAAGGGAGAGTGGATGAGAGGCAGAGATAGAAATTGGACTAGGAGAGATATTTACGCTGCTAATGCTTGCACAAGTCCAGGTGGGCTCCGACCCGGATCTTCTTTGGAATCACCACGCGTTGATGCCTCGGGAAACTACGCATCGCCATAGACATGTAGTCGTAGATGGATGCTGGACACACACATGGCTTCATATTCGCCAATCGTTATATAATTCCCGGTGCGGCACGGCGGCTACAAAGGCCTGCAGGTCTGCGTCGACAACCCTACAGGACAAGCGATATTGTGCAGATGCACGGAAAGGTCTTCTAGCGCTGTCAAGGCCAAGAACAGTTTCCTGGGTGGCCGTGGTGTCACCAATGTGACATGCAGACAATATTATTCCAGACCACCGCCATGTCGTATCGTGAGATAAGTCCAAAGTCGTGTTATTCCTTGTGCCGCTACGGTAGTACCGTGACCCTATGTAATATGCTCCAGCACACTTGTTTGGGGACCTTTGGTGATATGTACGTGGCCAACAAACGGTCAGTTCTCTGGCGTGGCGCCTTGACACTGCACCAGATGGCGCTCTAATATGGCGAGGTGCCATGTCAACAACAAAAGCCATCGTGACTTTGGAGGCAACGTATGCGAAAGTAGTACACATCGATTACATGCGTACATTACATACTCTCTTCGCAATATCCGGCTGTATATGCATAGCTGTAGCTCTCTCTCTCTCCCTCGCCATCGCATCAGCCATCCGTCACGCCCATAATAAAGGCACATTATGTGTTGGTTGGTGTCCAGTCTGCGCCGTTGTCATACAGGTAGGCATGCGCCCCTTTCTAAACACGGTGTATACAACAGTGGCCGATGTTCAATCCTATCAGCAATGGTTCGTGTTCTATAGTGGCGTTTGGTGGCAGTCTAGACGAGCGGACGGTTGTGTGCAGTACATGATATATGGCTGCCGAAAAATCAAAACACGACGATGGGCCATCAAACAGGTTTTAGGTCATGCGTACGTATTCTAGAACCCATAGAGCTCAAGGGAGCACAACAAACAACTACAGGTGAAGCCAAGCTTTGAAGGTGTTTTTGCGAAAAAGCTTTAGGCGCCTCCAAGAAAGAAGCTTGAGCCAGAGACTTCAGACGATAGCGAAACAGCGAAGCAGCGACCGCTAGAACAAGAAAAGCGCTGAGCAGGGTCGCCAATCTGCTATACAGATATGTATACGTATACTTCAAAGAGGGCACTGTGCTATATACATAGTAACGGGGAAGTCTGTAAACAGTAGCTTGTGGCACAGCACAGCCCGGCCAGCACCTTGACTAGAAAAAAAGGGTTGCTGTCTTTGTTAGGCGTTATTAATGGTGTACAGTAATATATGCTAAGACTAACCAGATTATCGATTATCGCGAGCTATATACATATCAGCATGCTATCAGATATGTAAGTCTAAGCTTTTATCGCTTTGATCTGCGACTTACCATAGGCCAACTAGGCCGATACGCGTCCGAGGGCTTGGCATTTGAGATCCTCTAGCGGAACGATGGGAGGTGAACTTGAAAGCTTTCTTCGGTTAAAGGCAATTTCTATATCGTTTATATATGAAGTGGGATCCTTTGTACTTCACAAAACGACTATTAGAAAAGCCTCAAACTACATATAGTTACTTACTCTTGCTTGAGCAATCGCCACTGATTATCAACGGCCCCGTCATGCCTTTGTAGGCCAAGACTGACATGTATGTATACATGTACGCAACTAGAATCACTCGATTTAGTCTTCGTATATTGTAAAGTCTCGAGTACATCAGCTAAACTGCATACGATATGAAAGCCGCGGACAAGTGAGGACGAAAACAAAAACGTACAGCTGGTTCTAGCGTAGGTTCCTCTTGGTCCTCTACCATGGCTCTTCACCGATAAATGGCAGGGATTCATGCCGACTTACATGCAATTTTACCACCTTATGTCTGTGCGCCGCTTAGAGACTTGTTGGTGTCTCGGACCTGAAAACTTGCGAAGATTTCATTAGGGAAATTGAGCATGGCAACAAGAAGAAATAAGAAAAAAAACATATCTATAATTGGCAAATATGGTCGTTAAAAAGAGACAACAAAAGTCAGCAGAGTTCACGCACTGTCAGATAAGTCTCACATGTGATCTAATGCAGTCATGGAATATACCTTACCATTCAAACAGTACGTGCCACTAATTTGTCATTATACAGCAATAGGTTGGATCAAGCTAGCCATAGGCGCAAGGGTCTTTCTATAAAGGCCTACAAGTCAGGCTATTCGTGCGGCTCCTGTAGGGCTGATGAAGCTACAAGCTCCTCAGAACGCACACGCACGTATACGCCCAAGCAACTGTGCATGTTGCTGTTGTTGTCCTGAGGTTCAATTTTCCACGTAAAGGATATCCAATGCCGCCGGCCATTAATCTTGGTGAAGATTCTGCCTTGGGATCATCTTGACGGGATGTTAGGTAGATCTAGTCTAGTCAGCCCCTCAAGGTATCCTCGTATATGTGGATGCTAGATAACGAGCACATGGAATAATACAATCCATTATCTTCCCCTCAGCTTACCATTTACTCCCATATCTATCATGCATAATAGATCAAGCGGCTTACATAGTTGCAGTTTAGGAGACATAACTATGTACAGAGTCGGCCAGGAAAACTAAATTCCGAAAAACGACGGCACTCATAAACAGATGTATAGTGGCCACGGCCGAGATCGAGACAAATCTATATCTAGATGGCGTGGATACACGGGACATTCCCCGAAAGCTAAGCTGTCTATCCAATCGCTTGAAATGTTTCTGTTACAGCACTGCGACGTTGAAGCGGGGATAGGGCTGCATTGACGTACCATCTAATACAGACACATCCATCTAAGTTATCTGGAACGTCGTATATGCAGCAAAGGACACTACAGATAGATGTATATACGATAGAATTATCTTGATCGGCACAGCATTGCATGCTACGGCCATCTCTCGGCCGCCACGATAGGCTAATAGCCTGGTGGAATTTGGGAATAGACGGCACAGAAAGAAACAGCGTGACGATGTCATGTCGACGGCATTAGCAGACTTGAAAAGAACCGCCACAGCCTAGATGTGATCCACTTCTCCCCCTCTCTATATCAGCTAGGACTACCAATGCCGCAATATGGCGATATGGCAATATGACATACTAAAGCCAGGACAAAGCATGATACAATGCTTGCTTCGCGATGTCTCACATTCCACGTTGCTATGCTTGCCTCGCTAAGAACAGTATATTGCTCTACTTGACAGTATTTCCCATATTTCATTGGCACCTCTAGTTCCTATGGCTTCTATTGGATATGGTCGTGATCAATAAAGGTGCCCTTGGGACGGCCGGGGTAGTGTCTGCAATCTACATACACAGCCTTCGTGGAGAACTATCTGCTGTATGCCATCATTTACCTATAATTATTAAGGGGCATGATTCCGTAGCGTCGATATCAAGGTAACGAGATCCTGCTATACCGGCGGACGACAATATTTCGACGCATCATCAACCCGACTCGGAATATTGACATTGGGTGTCTATATGATTTATGTGGTTTAATTAGCAAGGTGTCATCTCGGAGATGGAGTGGCTGAGCCTTGCTCAAGTTTCATTCATGGTTTGCCGTTCAAGTATTGAGCGAAGCTAAAGACAGGGCGAGGCAAGATAGGCTTAACAATTGATCTTGGTTTGCTTAGTGGGCTGTCAATTATCGAGAGCAAATGGATAGAATTTGGCAAGTTTTGAGAGAAAACAGGATTCAAAGTTAATTCAGAACATTAGAACTTTTGGATGCAAAAAGATTCACCGTGAAAAAAATATCCTGTCTTGTGCCCAAGGCAGAAATTTTGTAAATATCAACAATAGCTCACCAAATAATTGTAACTACCCGCTTCAGGAGTTGAACAACAAGATATTGCCATTTAGGAATGCGTTTTAGGGTTTGCTTTGTGCTTGACTGCTAGTAACCCTATCGGCTCCCTTTATCCCGAAAGTTATCATTTTTAGACAGGTGATACTACAGATATTGTAACGCTTTAGATAATTTCAAAGTTCAGCTAAGAAGGTTTGTTTTGGTTTTGACCCTAGAACAGCACATATCGGAAAGAAATCGAAATCGAACCAGCCACCCCCCTGATAGTCAGCAATACATACTAGATACTATACTGTGACTTGGAGATTTTCTTACAGGGCTCGGTAGATGTATATAGAGGAAGAAGAATATGGAAGAAGCCGAGTATCAATAGGAGGTTGAAAGACAAGACGCCCAGTGTCAGATGTGTGTCTAATTTGCACTGTTTATCTTTCTTTTATCATATAAATTTGTTTGATTTTCGGGCATCTGTCAAGGAATGATGATGTCAGTGTCCTTGTCCATGGCAGCTGAACTTGATGCAGGCCAGCCCCCAAGATATAATACTTCAAAATTACTCATGGCGCCAGCGAACTAACATGGAAATGGCAGCCGACTACAGAACTACCAATAGCTAAGTGGCCAGCAAGTGGCGCAATACCTTGCATATACGGATAAATGCAGTGTATGTGTCTATTCGTATGTAACCACAGTTGGGTAAGGAAGACAAGACGATGCTATAAGTATGTGATGTATGTACATAGGCTACTATAAACGCCCCAATTCCATGTCAAATATGCTACAACACATTTACTGGATAGACTAGACTCCTTTCGACACAACTGTACATATATCGATTGTACATGAAGACACTGCAGAAATTCATGCATTCTTAAACAGGGGACACAAATGTCGACGCTGTGTTTGTGTTGATGCTGTGTCTATACCGGGTTGCTATCGTACCCGTGAAGGGATCCAGATATCAGTATCCACAACGCCAGACACTATCTTACCACATATATGGGCTTACTCCAAGGGTATTAATATGATGTATCATGAAGATGTGAGCAGTTCAGCTAACAGACTGATGGTCTGGCTGACTGTTCTTTTAACTTGTTATACATATCACCATATACATACAATATTTATCCTCAGCACCTACCCTACATCTATGATGTCCGCGCTCAAATAGATTCCATTTCTCAGCTGTGTATGTAAATTATATGTGTGCCACGTTGAATATTGATATACTCGTACGCTAAGACACGTACACGTTGCCGCTTCTGCTTACTGTCACCAATGTCTGGCCTGGTTCAGATTTCAGATTATATGAAAGACCTGACCATCGCCACCCCAAAGCCAGCTGAACTTGGATCCAGAAACTTGCAAACCGGTCTAGGTAAGTTAATGGAGTTAGATTTGGCCACTGTGAAGATTGTGGGCTATAGTTTTTTTTTTGCATCGTTCTTTTTCATGCTAGCTATTTGACTACATGTACTTGCCATGGACAAGGGTATTCCTAGTACCAACTAGAATCTAATACGTGCTATGTTAGGGTGTATCCCAAGCAAAGTTAGAGGTGGGTTAGCTGAGCCCTACTATGTATCATAGTCTGACTAGATACGTTGATCGAATTCCAGGAGGGAGAACAGAAACAACACATTTGGTATGCCTTGAATAGGTGCCAACCTCTATGCCCATATTGACCGAAAAAGACATTCTCAGCGTTGACGTGAAGGACCTATCAATATACTAGAAACACGAAGAAACTGTAGAACCATATTGCTCAAGATTTGACCAATCAATGCCCTATTTGTCTTCCACTCTGTCCTGAAATGTCCCAGATATACCAGGCGGGCATGTATTGTTGCTAAACAAGACATTGAGGCAGACTAAACTATATGGACCATCCATAATCGTAAAGGCACCAGCTAGACCGTGACTAGGCATTACTAAACCCTTTGATAGGAATATATGCATGTATCGGAGTTAACAAGTACGGAACATGCCATTTTAGAGCGTACTCGAGGTTATAAATCACTAACTTCGTTATAGTGGCCAGATATCGGCACACATTGATCGGAATTATTAGCTATAAATGTGTATGTATGTTATGTACATTATATTGCAAGGGTTACGTTCGACCGTAGCATAGCTGAAACAATCCTAGGGCACTTTTTATCCCTGCATAAGAAGTAAGAAGCAGTAATTAAGAAGCGGAAATCTACACTCATGAGGTGATGGTTAGTGGTGTTGATGTGTTGTTCAATTTCATGGACTTTGATTTGTCGATATACGTGCAATAGAAGCCAATACCAACATATAGTTATATGTATGTAACAGAAAAAAAGACATTAAATTGTGCGTCATAAACTACCAAGATGCTTACAACGTAAGGTATTCTAGAGACCAAAAAAAGGAGGAAAAAAAAAAGAGACAGCTAAACAGAATTTGTTCAGATATTAGTTACTTAATAGTTTTTCTTTATTCTCCCTTCGTAAGGAACACTTAAAAGGCACGTTGCAAATATCAAGAAATACACTATAAAACATAGTCTAAATAGACGATATCATGCACAATCCGGACATCCACATCTACGGTATAACCGTACCAAACTATTTCACTTGTTATGACGGAATTATACATTGTTTATAGTATCTCACGCATGTCTTGGATAGTGATCGTACTATAGACCTGATCATATATCATGGTATCATCATTCATTTTACACACATATCTGTATGTACTGTGGCCCCTCCAGCCGACATTCGCAAGAGAACATTTCCATACTTGGTTAAAAGAATGCCAGTAGTTAGACTTGTATTTCTTCTATTGAATTGAAAGACTCAGCCTCAACCTCAAGATATAAGATATCAAGCCAGCCAAGTAGACTGGAATTTCAAATATCATGTTTGTCTGAGTCTACGAATTGGGCTGAATGCAGTGCAAATCTAGGAGACCGAATTAACGGGGATAATGTAAAACTGTACTTTCTACCGAAGTGTGACTATCATATCATGTGCTAGCTTTACTATGTACAAAACTATTAATCATTGCTAATCACAGGATCAACTACAGCAAGGCTCCGTTCTAAGCCCACGACGTCCTTCTATGCTACACCGGACCAATCATTACATAAAAATACTGGATACTACTTCGTATAGACATATCGTTATTTGTGTAGCCGAATTGTCAGACGAATATTACAGAGAACTGACAGAAGGAGCCCTTTGGTATTTTTTACTTGTCATATTTCCTCTGTTTCACTCAAAAGTTTTTATCCTGAAATATAAATAGAGAATGTCTTTGACAAACATTTCTTGAAGTTGGCTCGTTCTCTCCATCGGGAAATTGATGTGCACATGTATAAGAATTTTAGAACAAGAAGACTGGGAATGGGACATGAGAAGATCTTTGGGGTGTCTTTCGTTCTAGAAGCTCGCAAGGTCATTATTATTACATTACACAAATGCCAATAAATAAGCAAAAAAGAGAGATAACTCGGTCTAAGTATAAGACGAAGGCTGCTTCATATTCTCTGTAATGGAGCGAAGCACAAAAAATAGATGAGACGAGAAGACATGACTAGTAGGG
>RHLR01000194.1:0-31382 GCA_009806335.1 Davidsoniella australis
GGGGAGGGTGTAGAATAAGTCCCTTATATACAACTTCTTTCGTTCGTTGCAGTTCAGTTTATAACAATTTATAACAAGATAGACATTAACAATTGATAGGAAATGCTCAAATACAGTTGTGTGGTAATCAAAAGCTAATAATTACACCTGTACTGTACGGTTCTATAATGAAGCTATGTATTTGAAGTCCTGACAACATAACGTTTCCAGAAACCAGCAACTTTGAGGTGCTACAGCAGGTAATGATCCTGTGATATCTACAATGAGACCCTCTTGGCCCCTTCCAGCTGCAAACTAATGATTTCTTTCTTTCTGTTTCTAAATTCTTTTTTTTGGGGGGGGGGGGGGGGGGCTTCAATATTCCATTCGCCTTTGCGTTTCCTTTCCTTAGTTGTGATGAAATTTTACCTTAGGCTCTTACCGGTAACGTCCAACCGCAAAGCGGGGGCGCAGCTATTCTTGTTTTCTTTTCCCATGGCATGGCAAGAAAGAAGAAACGAGGAAGACCTAAAGTGGTTGGTTGGGCTTTTACGCTTTGACGCCGTAGAATTAATCGCAGGCGCTTCTTCTGAGGGCCGAGAACCTTCATGATATGATACACGATGCAAAATCCCACACTATATTCGTTGTCTGAGAGATTCGTAGTTTGCTCGGCTAATGTGTAAATCCACCCGAAGAACGCAGGACGTATATGGAGTGTAAACAAGACGTATAAGTAGTGTGACCCTAAATAAACACCACCACTTCTACGCAAATCGGCTATGATCTACCGTAATCTCTATCCTTGGAGACAATCTCTCTGTCACATTAAGCGGTTTGTAGTTTGGAGGAAGACATCTCGAACGGCAACTGTGGTACGGAGCATTGACAACACGTCTCAGGACCCCGACTAGAGCTAATATCGGGAGTCATATGGGGGTATATGAGAGTATATCTAAAGGGAGAACTCGCCACAGAGAACCTGAATACCCCAATATGCGGGCTACAGGCAACACACTCACTGCAAGCATCTCTTTATATTACGCTGTAACAGTGCCAGCGGCCTTGTTTGCTAATATATATAATAGCTTATATTACAGTAGTTCTTATACTGTAGTACTGGTTCTTGATTACTACATATAACTAATTACGTCTCATCCTACGTCCTTAACCTCGCTATCGAACAGCTCCTTACTATATAGATACATATACTTTCACCCCTACTATCTACATGGCTATTGTAGACCGCCTACTGATTCAACTCACGGCTAGCTAACCAGCAACAAAACATAATAAAGTGATTTCTGTTGCTATAATTTTGATATATTCACCTCCTTCCTCTATGTTTGTTCGCTTGCTTTACCTTGCATAGGTAGAGCCATCTACCCACCAACTCGGCATCCCGAGAAAACAACTTGCCTTGAAACTACGGCTCTTGGTATCTTGTTGGTGTGGTAGTCTGGTGGTCCGAGCAACTACATCTATCTACATGCTCTACCATATCTGTACATCGCTGTAGTATCTATGGGGCGGATAGTTATGCATTAGAGGTTGCAGTTGCAATCTACGAAAAACATCATCGTATTCGTGGTACAAATATACACAGCATACGTATATGTGCATAACGTAATCCATAAGCGAGTCGTTAATACAAGGGAATCAGAAATCTTTTTATGTCCACACGGTGATAGTTATATATCATATCTTACATGTTAGTCAAAACTGGCATATCATACAGCCTTAGTCCACCTATCCTCCTGCCTGCATATGTATGCATGCAACAACATCTCTTGGCAGCTGCTAGTGTTAGCCTATGACCGCCGACATTCAATGCATATGCGGGTTCTAGGTATATTTGTACATATGTACAGATATTATACCTGCATGGACACCTAACTGCTCTTGAATATCAAATATATTGCCGGCGCTTATGTTGGCTTGCTGGCTGGATTACTCATGCTCTATGATACATACCTACATGTAAGTTGGTCTATATGAGCCTCTATTTCTTCGTGGCCTAAAGATTATACTTAACTTGCAATATAGTCCTAGAAAAAAACGGGAGACAAAAAAAGCACGCAAGCCAGGCTAGTCTCGGTTTGGTTCGAGATCCACGTGTATCCTACAAATACACCTTTTCGCCCTTCATTCTTGGTAAATTTGTCCTGTATTTTCTACAGACCCGGGCCCTGCTCTCGATTCCCACTACGACGTTTTTGCCCTCTTTTCTTCTTTCTTATCCTTATTTACCATACTAGTGGCGGCGCAAAAGGACAATTAATGAGCCTAGCGTGTAAAGAAGAATAGAGAAAAAAAAAGACCAAGGCGAAAATCCGAATAAAGCTCTGTGAGACTTATCCACATCGTATTTCCCATATTGCCCAGTATGCAGGCCCATAGTTTAGTGACTGTATATAAATGGGCTAATATAAAGATTCTTTTCTCTCTTAGTCTATCCAGCTATCCAGCAGGTCTTGTTTTCTATGACCATGGAAAATAATTACTGCTTGGGAACTAGCTAACATGCAGAGACGTTTTACTGTCATTTTAGTGTTACTTGATATTCATATCGCGCCCTTTGGGTCTGGCTCATGATGTCGGGGATCACCTAATGCGACAGCCTGTCTTGTCTGTCTTGCTAGGCTTAGGTTGCCTGGCCACGTTGCTGTCCCCTTGTTGAAACGACAATATCTCCGTAAACCGGGGACATGAGCTTTGCATTCAGTCATCTGTTGGCCTGCCCACTGCTTTGCATGATGGCTATCAGTTTCGTACCAAAAGTCAATTATAAGCGAGGAAGATCCCATGAGACTGTTACCAAACATGCTTCTGACATCTAGTTCTGAATTCGGTGTTTTTAGAAAACTGCCTTTTTTTCCATATCGTCCCCAGATATGAATTTTTTTTTTTTTGCCTTAGGCCCATCATCACATGAATGTGGTTCTTGATGTCGAAATCTAGATTCTGACGCTCACTTGGCATGTCCTGTCAAAAACTGTCGGAAGTATTACCGACATGTCGCTAACCTTGGCATTCGTGAAAGTTGTCAAAGATAACTTAGCGTTCGATCACAAGCTAAAGAACCAGAAATTTCTTACAGGGAGGGTTATACTCGCACTTATCTTATCGAGACCTAGGGTTATAGCGGCAAATTAGGGTTACCCACATAACCTCCGTATGTTGCGGCGGAACTCCGCCTACATTAATAATCGTCAGCCAGACCAGGCCGCCACAGAGATGCGAAAGCAGCCCATCACTTTCGTCAAAATATTCTTATAGCACACTCTGATAAGTCATGTATACCTTCTTACAGCTTTCTGTCCAGATTTATATCTTATAACATTGTTTCTGAGGTGTTGGTGATCGTCTTAGTGAATAGCGCTAACACGGAAGTCAGTATCACAAGCACACTTAACAACATACTTCACTACCCGTTTCTGTCTCTTTGCAGCAACTTTTGAGCAAAGCTTTTTGTTTCCTGATTTTCTCTTCCTTTATTTTATTTTAATTTTTTGGAAATGCGCAGCAACTCGTCGCTTGAGCGCGCTAACCCGCCTCCACGTCGTAAATCCTGCGCGGCTTGCGTCAAGGCCAAACGCCGCTGTGATCTGGCAGTTCCGCAATGTTCCCGCTGTAATTTGCGTGGCGTTGACTGCGTTTACAGTAATAGTAAAACAGGGCCCCGTGCCGGAGTTCCTAGTCCTCCACAAGAAGATGGACAGCCACAGTCTCGGCCATCGCAACAGGCACGATCACAACCGCCAGCTCAGGAACGGGCAACACAAACCGGCCTGGGTGTGCCACCGCCTACTACTACTACTACTACTACTACTACTTCTGTACCAAGTATGCTCATAACGCCGCCAACGTTCTTGGACGCTCGATACTTGCATGGCGCGAGCCAGTTGTCCGACCTGCCTGATATGTTCAATACGGACCTGGGGACACATAGCTATGAACAGTACACATTGGACCATGGCTTCAACAACATGGCGACCACTCCAACTACCTCAGTCCAAATTAACGATCCTAGTCTGAGTGCCGTCGATGTTGAGCTGTTGAACTCCATGCCAGATTCAAACTTTGCTGCCAATGAGCTCTTCAACCTTGTCCAGTTGCAATCTCTGGCCACTTCTCAAGCTACAACCACACCTACTACCATGGCCAGTCAAAATCTAGAAGTCACGCCGTTACCTAGCGTCGATAACTACGAAAGCTATGAAGTTACCAAAGTGTCATGGGCCAACGCTTCTAGTGAGATGATATATGCACGCCTTTCATATGCTCGAAGTATGGTTAAAAATGCACCACAGTCGATGGTCCTAGACGGGAGCACTCCATGGAGTCACCCACGACTCTACGAAGACTACATGCCACGACAAATGGAAGACGCACTGTCTAGCTGTGCTCTTTACCGAGTTAGAACAGACCGGAATTCCTCGATGATTATGCGTACCATTCGGTCTCGTTTGAGCCTTCTTGCAAAGGAACCCATTCCACCCAACGCTCCGCCAATCGAAATATTAGCTAGAGTACAGTCACTGTTGTTGCATATCATCATATGCGTGTTCGATAACGACCCCATCATGCATTCCGTCGGAAACGCCGCCCAGCCGGCTCTAGAAGAAGCTGCAACCCATCTGCTCGAGATCTTGGGCAAGGACAACCCCGGCGGTGCTCCACCCATTATCAACCCGCCATGGTCCATGTTTCCCATCACCGCGGCGCGGGAATTCTGGCTCAACTGGATCTTCGTGGAGTCAGCGCAGCGATCGTTCACCATGGTCTTCTTCTTTGCACAGATGATGCGGTTACTGAAGGGTGCTTCGCCGGCCAAGTGTTCAGAAGCTAAGCATACGCTGGCTAAACTCACAATATCCAAGGCGCTTTGGGATGCTCCCGATGTTGTTGCTTTTGCCAAGGAGTGGGCACTGGGGAGACACTTGGTGCTTAACCATTTCTCGCTAAGATATTCCTTGGATATCGCCAAGGCAGATAATATTGGAACGTTTGAAAAGATGATTATGAGGACTATCATAGGAAATGATCAGTACAAGGGCTGGGCTGCCAGTCAAGGAGTCTTCGAAGTGGAATAAGTAGGATCAACCAGCTAAATTGGACATGCAAAGCACGTAGGTCATTTTTAAGAAAAAGCAGGTTTCAGCAGTACCTGTGTGATCTCGGACGAGACACCATTTATTATTGTACAATAGAAATCAAACATATACAGAAACATATGCCACTCATGTTCACCCCACTTCATGTCTTGTTATAATGAATAGTGTTCGATTTAAAGGGCACATACTCTTTTTCGATTCGTCACAAAGTCTTGATACAGACCGTTCCATATCGTTCTATCCATACACTGGTCATCACCTTCCGGGCACTTTGGTTGGTGCTCGTCCCTACTCGACTCAGATATGGGTCGCCACGGCTTTGGAACCGGCCAGTCAGAGAAATGAATAAGCTTGGATTCTTGGTAGATCTTTACCGGATCCCACTCTTCACTGAGGCTTCCCAGATACTTGGAATGATTGTCCGAGCGGAACTCTGCTGACAGCATATCATATGGACGATGGGGTAATGTGACTGTCGTTTCACCGTACAGAGTGTTCACGATCTCCATGTCATATTCGTCGCGCCGGCCTTTTCGATTTCTAGTAGGATGCGTTCCATCTGCGCCGATGAGGGTGTGAGCACCATTAGCTGTGAGGAGAAGACTTCCTGCTCGGGCGAGAGCCAATATGCTCGTGGCATAGCAATAATACATGGAGATATGAAGAAGAGCTCGTCCATGTGATGCATTAGAAGGGAATCGGAGTCGATGGATATAACGCGGTCATACTGCGTCTGATTAAAGGCCAGAAGTTTCGTATACGAGTTGGCCCATCTTGCTATTATAAAAAAGAGATATATATATATATATTAGTAAATGCTTTGTAAGAGGAAGAAGGTATAAGTCGTGTTTATTGAGATGGGGGCAACTTACAGTCAGCAGCAGCTTTGTGCTGGATGTCAATCGGTTGTAACTTGACGTCGTATACGTCACGGGCCTTGGCCAGCAATCGTGCATCCTGACTGCCTGGGTTTGGCTCATGGGGATTCTGCATCATATCCCGCGGATACATCATGAGTCTGTCTGCTTTACTATCGAATTCCTGTAGCGCGGCAAAGAACATGATGCTATTGCATAGATACGCTGAGTTTGTAACATATTGGACATATGCAAACCCGTCCCATGGCTCTCCCAGCTTATTTTGTGGCTCGGGAACCAAAGAGCTCGGCGCCTTAGAAAATGCGTCTGTTTGGTCTCTAGCAAATAGAAAGTCGAGATCGAAGAAATCGCGCGCTGTATATAGCAGCAGAAACGCGAATATAATTGGTACACATGTTCGTGGCCTGGCGTATATCGGCAGCCGTTGTCCAGACAAAAACGCCATATTTCAGGAGACTATGGAGATGTTCAAATAAAAGGATGATATAGAATTGCCGGCAATGGGGGGGACTTTGGAGAAGATAAATGGGGGAGACCGTTTACAGAGACGGCAATATTTCCAATAAGAGACGACAACCGAGAGAATTGGCTCCGGCAAAAGAGGAAATGAGAGAATGAAAGATCATGTGTTCCCCGTATATTGGGGGAAGCTCGGTCCCGACCATCAGCAGTGTGGCAGTGAACATGCTAAATAGGTGGGAATATCATGCACATGGATGGGATGGGATGGGCTCATGGAGAAAGAAGGACAGGCTAGCACTGTCAGATCTCTACCTTTGTGCTTTGTGCTGTAACTGCAGATCACATTGGCGTCCTTGTCTATTGGCGTTTACAGCGGAGATACCTAAACAAAACAAAGCTATCAACATTCAGCCCGATCGATCAGGGCAAGAATATCAAACTGAAAGTGAAGTGCGATCCGTTAATCTACAACTATAAGCGCGCATACCAAAAGTGGAACCCATAAGTTTTATGCTTATTCGGGCGTGATAACTTTATAAGGTCTATATTGTAGAAACTGGTAACTTAACCATAGCATCATCCCCACATACATTTGTGAGCTGACTATGTAGAGATAGATACATTATGATACATATATTACTGAACCTTCGTCATGATAATAACTGCAATGATATGAATGCCATTACAGCACTTACCGTAACCATTTGAGACATAGCTGAAGTAACAAATATTCCTAGTATTTCGCAGCCTTTGGTCAGAAATAGATGCTACTTGGAATTTGGATAGAATGGAATAAAACGCAACACCCAATTAGCTTTTCCCAGCCTAATCGTCAAAATGTCCTTGATATTGGTATTGGCAAAGTATAGCTCGTACGGTGTATTAAATGAAAAATACTGTGTCATGGATCCTGATGACTAAGCATATTATGTACCCTAACCCTACCGGTATTAGTACTTGGGTAGCGTAGCTTGGTGATGGTACTAACTGAGCTTTTATTTATACATGTAAACGTTGTTGCTACTATGAAAGGGATGGATGCCAGACTAATCTGAGCAATCCTGGACACTAGGAACATAGAAAATTGGTGCCAGAAAACACGGCCTCGCCCGGAGTCGAAAAGGAGCTCTTAGTTAAATCTCTAGACTATAAATAAAATCATCATCATCATCATACATGTAAACGTATTCACATTGTCATTCAATGACATCCATATAACAAACATCAAAATCCATCTTATCTATATTTTTATGCTAAATTTCTTCTTAGCAAACTAATGAACAGCATTAGCCACAAATAGATACGTTCATAATATGCTTCTAATGGCATCTCCTATAACCTCCTAATCCACGATAAACGCTCTAATGCCTAGACAACTTCCCGCCGGATGGACTAGAGTCGACAAACATAAGATATCGGGCAATGAAACCGATCCAAAAAAGCTGTCGAAATCTGGTTGTGATGAAAACTCCAAAGAACAACAAATCGGAAACCCTGATGGCCGAAAGACAGGAAAACAAGCCAAGAGATCAAAGAGCCTTTCCATCTCCCCCAAAGACGATGAGAAACAGATCCAGAAACGTCCAAAAGAAGTGTACGTATTGACATAAAAGACAAGTCTTATGTTGCGATTTTTCAATACTAAGACTATATAGGTTCATGATCCATGGTGTCGACCATGATGACAAGTACTGCATGGTAGAGGATGAGCTATTAGAGATCTCCAAGAAGTTCACTGCTCATCTTCATGCGGCAGAATACCAACGCCTCAAAGACGAGGCTCGGGCCCAGAATGCAGAAACCATCCGAAACATCTCACGGCCCGTCATTGGCTCGATGTCAACAGCAGAGAGTACACGACATGCCCGACAAATCAAACAGCGCAAATCTCACCAAGCTGCCCAAGAGGCAATGACAGGAAATGGCGGAGGTCTGGTAGATGACAGAGCCAAGGCTGGATCGTCTCTGCACAAACTCATGCAGCTGGGAGCGGCGGCAGAAGTACCGTTGACGAACATCTCGACATCGATGCGCTCGTCTGAGAGTCAACACCTTGCAGATTCACAACAGTCACGGGCACAGTCTATGACTCTTTCTTCATCGCAAAAGAGCGCGCAAACGTGTCAGAGTCCTCGCACAGGAATGCCTCGAACGGTACTAGACACTCCCAGAGCACGTGAGACATCGCGAGGAAGAACATTGACTGCCCGGGCACATGCTCGGTCCAGCACGCCTAGATCAAAAGCTGCATCATCTCGGACAGAATCTGTGGTAACACCGCGACATCAAGCTAGAGCGTCATGCATATACATTCTCTCTGATGATGACGAAGACGAGGAAAAAGATCTTAGCGCTGCACCTATTCAAAGCTCTGCCGTGCGATCTAATCCAAGACTACGACACACGGTTCCCCAACCGCCATCCTATCTCCACGACGACCCAGATCTCACGGTAGAAACTCCAAGTAAGAGGTCAGCTGCATTTTCTAGAGTAGGCACATCTACGCCAACTAGTCAAGACAGTCATATTAGCGCTACAACATCAACGGCCGCTGAAGATAGCGATGATAGCGACGACATATTTGCCGATATGCGTAAGAAACGCAGAGCAAAGATGCTAGATCATGAACTGCCGCGATACAGAGAGAATAGGCTGGAGAGATCATCTACACACACGATACAGGCCAAAATAAAAGAGCCTGAAGATGTCATGCCGACATTTCTGTGACCGGCCGCTTCTCTAGTTAGGGTTAATGGCTAGCTTCCGATGGCAATTAAGCCCCATCAGGAAACCTGGAAAACCCTAGAGTGCAACCCTGGGTTCAGTTACCAGGGCTAAATGGACAAAAACTCAGTCCGCGGGGCACAATAACGATAAGCGTTTATCAGCCCAATAAAGCAGAGGGGCAAAAAATGGCATAACAAAAACAAAAAAAAATGAAAAATGATGCATAACCCAGCTTAGTTCGGCCAATAAAGATTTGGGGGAATTTTATCATTCTGCATCATCGACCATTTTGATCATTGATCATCATCGCCGCCAAAAAATAGCCTTCCAAATCGCCGCTGGTGCTGTATTTATAAGCAGATTCCTAGCCGTCATTCAACTTTCAAACTATCCGAGTTTGTTATTTTCATTCAAACTCCGTATCAGATACCCTTTTTGTTTGTTTTTTGCAGCTTTGTTCTTCTGTTTGGCATATTCTCTTGTTTTCTCCTAATAGAACCACATTCAACCTCTTCTATCACGATCATCACGAACCTCTTTCTTCACCATGTCTATGGACCTCGATGCCCCCGTGCAACTGACTGGCACTGCCGGTAACAGCGCTACGTAAGTTGACCTTCTATTGTCACTTTACCGACTGTCTTCTCGTTTATTTAGTACTGCTGATACTGATTCTCCCCTCTAGTATTTTGTGCTGCAACTGCGGTGCCCCCATCGACGGAACCACTGCTGCCGGCGCCCTCTGCTACGACTGCATCAAGCTCACCGTTGATATCTCGCAGGGCATCCCTCGTGAGGCTACTCTGCACTTCTGCAAGGACTGCGATAGATGGCTGTTGCCACCCACTACCTGGGTCGTGGCTATGCCTGAGTCTCGTGAGATGCTGGCCCTGTGCTTGAAGAAGCTGCGCGGTATGACTAAGGTCCGTATAGTCGACGCCAGCTTTGTGTGGACAGAGCCTCACTCTCGCCGTATCAAAATGAAGATGACCGTCCAGGATGAAGTGCAGAGTGGTGTTTTGCTGCAGCAGAGCTTCGAGGTTACCTACGTCGTCAACACCCAGCAGTGCCCCGAGTGTGCCAAGTCGTACACCGCCAACGTGTGGCGTGCCTGTGTCCAGGTGCGCCAAAAGGTTCATCACAAGCGTACCTTCTTGTTCCTCGAACAGCTGATCCTGAAGCACAACGCCCACCGCGAAACCCTCAACATCAAGGAAGCCAAGGACGGTATCGATTTCTTCTTTGCCAACAAGAACCAATCTGAAAAGTTCCTGGACTTCCTCAACTCTGTCGTTCCCATCAAGAGCAAGAAGTCACAGGAACTGATTTCGCAGGATATCCACACCTCAACCAAGTCATACAAATTCACCTTCTCTGTCGAGATTGTGCCTGTCTGCAAGGATGATCTGGTTGCACTGCCCATCAAGATGGCCAAGTCTATTGGCAACATCTCTCCCCTCCTACTGTGCCACCGCATCGGCACTTCGGTCTACCTGATGGACCCTAACACCCTTAACACCGCCGATATCTCTGCTAACATTTACTGGCGTGCTCCTTTCTCGCCACTGATGGATGCCCCCGAGCTGGTTGAGTTTATCGTCATGGACCTTGAGCCAACCCCTATCAAGAAGGGCAAGTGGCATCTGGCTGAGGTGACTGTAGCTCGTGCATCGGATCTCGGCTCTAATGACAAGACCTATTTCACCCGCACACACCTGGGTGGTCTTCTACGCGCTGGTGATTCCGCCATGGGCTACATGCTGACAGGCACCAACTTCAACAATGTTGAGCTAGATGCTATTGAGGCATCAAACACATACGCCTCTACCATTCCCGACGTTGTTCTGGTCAAGAAGGTGTACCAGCGCCGCAACCGCCAGCGCCGCAACTGGGAGCTCAAGCGCATTAACAAGGACGAGGGTGAACTACTACCTAAGAAGGCTGACCAGGACCGCATGGACCGCGATTACGAACTGTTCCTGCGGGATATTGAAGAAGATGAAGAAATGCGCCAGGCTATGGCCTTATACAAGAGCAAGCGCCAGGCTGCTGCTGATGATGAGATGAGCATGGCTGATACTGATGCTGGCTCGCAAGACGACCTGAAGATCGACATGGACGAGCTGCTTGACGACTTTGATGAGATGACTATGGAGGATGCGTAATCGACGTACCTTGAATAGTCAGATTTGCACAAAAAAGCATAGCATCGTGTCTTTCTATTGTTGGGCTCGATGAATCAAAAAAGTTTGGGTCTCTCGGTTCTTGGGGTGGGGTTTCATTTGTCTCTTTTCTTCTCTAGTTTTGTCGTTATTTATGGTCATCTTGTGGTCTGTTAGGTTTTCTTTGTTTCTTTCTTTGCCTCATTTTTTTTAGTTGATATCTGGGAATCAAACACAGCTGTCAGTGACGGATATGACTGCTGGTCTTGGATATACAGATACATAGATATTGCATACACACTATATTTACATCAAAGAACTCACCGTGCCTTTTCCTTTGTATCTGCATTCTCGTTTGTAATATTCTAGGTTGAAGAGAAGGTATTTATGTGCTATTAACAACAAGATGTAGGAAGTAGACTATAGAATATGTAGATATTGGTATACACGAGTGAAATCATAAACCACTGAAGAACTCCGTTGAAACAAAAACAAAATGCCGTAGACTTTTTTGATGCATGAACAAGCCTTTCCTTTTTTCCTATTTCCCCAAATATCCCTAGAAGATCTTGCTGAGCACCCGGGACACACTAGCCGGCTGGGCCTCGTTGATATTCTTAACCACTTTCGACTTCTGCTTGAACACTCTCTGTTCACCATTCTTCTTCTCCTGACGAACCGCCTGCGTACGAAGCGAGTCTTCATCAGCGGTGCCATCGGGCAAGATCTTGCGTCTCTTCTTTGCCTGACTGGACTGAATACCATCGAACATCTTTGCGCGTTCGACATTACGCACGAACTCTTTATTTTCTCTCGTAGCCTTTGCGATTTCCGCCTGCATACGACTCGTACGTTCCGCATTCTCAGCTGCGATCTGAGACATCAGATCGCGCCATTTGAAGCCGCGAAGATAGACTAAACTCCATACATCGTCGCGGTAATAAGAGCCCTTTTTACCGCCGATTGTCCGCGCGTTGAGGAAGTCGTACGCGCGCTTGGCATCCTTTTTGCTGACGAATTCGACCCAGCCTTCTGTGAAGAGACGCTTCTTGTTGCCGCCAGCACGTACGCGGCGGGTGTGTGCGGCGGGATCTTCTTCGAGGAGAAACGTTCGGTTGATGGTGCCGTATGGCTCGAGTAGTGTGCGTAGCTTGTGTGGCTTCATGAAGGGTGGGATGCGCGAGATGTAGAGGACACCGGACTTCTTGATGGCCTCTTCGGAGGCGATTAGGTTCTTTTTGGCTAGTTGTTTGGGCGCTGCTGGTAGCTTGCTGAGCTGTTTCTTCTTCTTGTCGCTTTCGCTAGGCTTGACGCCAGACGTAGATTCGGTTGAACCTTCCTCGTCATTCTCAGGCTCTTGATCGGTCTCGTCGTCGTTTGATTCCGCATCGTTGGCGACCGAAGAAGACTTGACTTTTCTACTCTTGCCCTTGGCACGAGTGTCTTCTTCAGAATCGGAGCCAGCGTCCTTGTCACTGTCGGAATCATCAGACTCTCGTCTTCTTTTGTTCTTCAGGGAGCTGCCTTTGCGCAGTTCTTCGGCTTCAGAGTCGTAGTTATCGTTCTCATTATCGCTTTCGAGGTCGTCGAGCAGCGGATTCCGCTTATCGTCTTTGGTCATTTTGACTATAGTGTGATACTAGTACGTATTCGGTTTTGTTTGAATGAACTAAAATGAGATTGTACTGGAAGATTGTCTGATGGCCGAGATTTCGTCTGTTGCATTAAAAGTTAAATCAGGCTTTTGTGACATTTGCTTGACGTTCTAGACTGCTTTGCGATTGCCAAATATTTTTGGACGCCACACTTGATAGTAGACGATAAGCTTGATCAAAAAGGTGGGGCATTGAACGACCCAGCCACCTTTTAGCGTGGCGTTGTTAGTACATATATGTATTAGCACTTATAAATGCCACGACAATCATGGCGAGTAAGTTGACTACACATAGAATAGTATGATGATGGTATCGAATATTGTTAACTATAAGAAACTAGATATACGTAAAAAGAATAAAAGCGAAGGCTTGTGAAATATACAGAAAGGATAAAACTTCAAGTAGAGCCAACATAAAAGTATCATAGCACAAGCATCATCGACTGCTCTATCTGAGTCGACGTGCCACCCAACGCTTGATCTAAAAACGAGACAGGCGCTTTGTAGACTCAGCAGAACCATTTTCACTTGGTGGCCTCAAAGCCTCCTCGGCCATAGCTCGACCAGCAGCTCTTCCAGAGAAGATACACCCACCCACAAAGGTACCCTCGAGAGAATTATAGCCGTGCACGCCACCGCCGCCAAAGCCAGCAGCTTCGCCCGCTGCATACAGATTGGTAAATGGGGTTCCATCAGCCTTCATCACGTTGCTGTGAAGATTCGTCTCAATTCCACCTAGAGTCTTACGCGTGAGCAGATTTAGTCTCACAGCAATCAGCGGGCCATGCTTGGGGTCAAGTAGCTTATGCGGGGCAGCTACCCGACTGATACGATCAGGGGTATAGTTGCGGGCATTGTGAATCAACATTGCCTGAGCGTCCTTGGAGAATGAATTATCAAACTGAGAGTCTCGGGACTCGACGGCCTCGCGGATAGTCGCATATTCAAGCTGTGGGCCACCAGATTGGCGTGCCAGCTCGTTCATACCAATCACAAGGTCTTCAAGATTATCACGGACAACAAAGTCTTCTCCATGATCCTGGAAAGCACGCACCGGTGCGGGGCCGCCACCGCCGTTGAGAAGACGGTTGCGGATTAACTGCAACAGACTCTTGCTGGTGATGTCTGGGTTCTGTTCCGATCCTGAAAGAGCAAACTCGCGCGCATGATGCTCTTGTCCAGAATGAACCAGGAGTAGTCGTAACCCGTGCTGCAAATGTGCTTTAGAGTTGCCAGAGTATCACTTCCGGGAAACAAGAACGGCGGGAAGCGTTTTCCGGTGGCATCAAGCCACAAAGAGGATGGGGCTGGCAGAATGCGAATACCGTGGTCAGGCCAGATGGGACTCCAGTTCTTTAAGCCTTCAGTGTAGTGCCACATGCGGTCGCGGTTGATGACATTGGCGCCAGAACTCTCAGCGATGTCGATCATGCGTCCATCAACATGGGCCGGGACACCAACAACAAAGTTTGAGGGTGTCTTGGGTCCTAGACGGTCCAAGGGCCAGACTTTCTTGACGGCCTCTGGGTTTCCACCGATTCCGCCGGACGAAACAAGCACAGTAGATCCACGGATTTCGAAGGTATCAACGATCTTGCGCGACGATTTGACACCACGCGGTGAATCGTCGTCCTCTAAGATGCTACCACGTACACCAACGGCCTTGCCGTCTTCAACAATGATTGAATCGACTTGGTGACGGTGACGGAACTCGACTAGACCACTCTGAACAGCAGTCTGCACAGGCTCGGCAAAGATGCGGACCACCTCAGGGCCGGTTCCCCAAGTTAGATGGAAACGCGGTACCGAGTTTCCATGGCCCTCAGCAACGCCGCTTCCGCGCTCAGCCCAGCCAACATTCCACATGAAGCGTAAGCCAAGGCTTTTGAGGTAACCCTCCATCTCATCGGTGGCAAAGTTGACAAAGGCGTCGGCCCATTGGCGCGGCCAATGGTCCTCAGGACGATCAAACTGGGCGCTGTTGAGCCAGTCTCGCCGGGCAAGCTCACGGGAGTCTTTGATGCCCATCCAACGCTGCTCTGACGAGTTGACACAGAAGACGCCGCCTAGCGACCAGAAAGCCTGGCCGCCAATATTGTTGGCGTTCTCCTGGTCAACAAGTATAACTGGCACATTGCGCAATGTGAGTTCATAAGCGGCAACAAGGCCGGCAAGACCGGCACCGACAATAATAGCCGGGGTAGGCTTGGGCGGTTCTTGAGGCTGATCACTCATGACGTCGAAATGCAATAGAAATCTGTAGACGACCGTGTGTAAGATAGATAAACTTAGATGCTGACTAGAATTTAGGATTGTATGCAGGACAAGCGATGGTTAGTGTATTGATAGCGATAGTAATTAAGTTTTCAAATGATAAAAAATGGCAAGAGAAGTTTACAAAAAAAGAGTTTGATGATGTTGAGGTTGTGTTGATAATGAAAAGAAGGGTATAAATAAACAAAGAACACAAAATGGAAACTACGATATCATAGCAATAACAACATGCCACATTGCATTCTTTTGGAGTAGACCAAGGAAATAGCTACAAAGTCGGCGAGTCTAACACTCAATTGATCACATATTACTAAGAGAGGGTGGGTGGCATTCAAGATGATTGCGGCATTCAGGATCCCCGTTGCAGATGATTTGTTGTGTTCAGTTTTTTTCTATATATATACAATTTGTCTAACCTTATCTTCTTTTTCCAAATTTTAACATCTGATTCCAATCATAAGTTCTACCAAGAATCGGGATAGCGGTCTACGACTCCGCTTACTCCAAAAAAGCACGGCCATCGATTTATCGAGCTTTCTACTTAATAGTAACTCTCGGATCTCGCGAGCGGCTGCCGCTCCGATCCTGAAAAGTCGCATCGATTTCTTCAAGTAAGCGACTTAGAGCTGTCGTATCTTGGCGTAGCGTTGGCACACAGCATGATAGGAGGCTCAAAAGATCCTCACACGACCGTTATGAGTGAGATCTGACTTGAACGAGATCGATAACCTCGAGACATCATTGCCAATCTTCAACATCTTCCCATTATATGTGTCTGACTTGTATCAAATCATGGATGACTATTTAGGGTTATGATAAAGGGTTATCGGTAATTTTTACTAGACTCCGCGACCGCCGCTCGAGGCCTTCTCACCACTAATGACTTAGGACATGAAAGCTTAACCCACCATGTCCAGGCCAACTTCTGCGTTTATTCGACGTTTTAGCACAGTCCTCTGCCGTTCTCGTCTCAACCAGGCGTTTTTCCTGCCACTCGGAACAGTAGTAATAGGAGCTTCTTCAGCCTCTTCCAGCCTCAGTATCCGCAGTTACTCGGCTTGCTCTTCATCTTCCTCGTCCCAACCGGCCGCTAGCCGTCCATCCCAGCGCAGAATGTCAGCCGAAGCTATCCCGACGACGCAGATCCGTGTGTTGCGGACCGTCGACTCGCTACGGCGGTGGCGCAAGCCACTAGCCGAATCCCAGCGAATCGTGGCGCTGGTACCGACTATGGGAGCGCTGCACGCAGGCCACCTCTCGCTTATCCGCGCTGCTGCTCGTGAGGCCCATCATGTCGTCATTAGCATCTACCTTAACCCGGCGCAGTTCGGCGTTTCAGAGGACCTTGAGAGCTATCCGGTTACGTGGGCTGCCGACTGTGCTCTGCTGGCTGCGCTGGATCGTGAGCTGGCTGATGACGGCGCTAACCTGGGCCGCATCTCGGCCGTCTTCGCTCCATCTACGGCTGAAATGTATCCCGCTGGATTCCCAGGCCAGGCTATCGACTCGACCGGTAGCTTCGTGTCCATCACGCCTATAGGTAGCCTGCTCGAGGGCGCATCGCGGCCGACTTTCTTCCGCGGCGTCGCTACTGTGTGCATGAAGCTATTCAACGCCGTACAGCCCAACCGGGTTTACTTTGGCCAAAAGGACGTACAGCAGACCGTCGTTATCAAGACTCTTGTACGTGACTTTTTGCTACCTATCGACGTTGTCATTGGTCCTACCCAGCGCGAAGCCGATGATCTTGCCCTGAGTTCTCGCAACGTCTATCTCGGCTCTCGTCGTCGTAGCGTCGCCACTGTCTTACACAAAGCCCTCCAGGCCGCCGAGGCTGCCATCGCCGCTGGCTCTACTGATCGCTCGGACATTCTGGGTGCTGCCAATGGTGTGCTCGATTCTACTATGGCTGCTCAAAATGCCTTGCCGCCTGCCCAGCGCGTGACATATGTCCTCGACTATATCTCGTTGACCCATCCAGACACTATGCAGGAGCTAGACACTGTAGAACCAGCAGTCGGTGCTATACTTAGCGGTGCTGTCAACTTCCTACCCGTAGAAGAGCCGCAGGCCGGCGAGGATCTCGGCCACAAAGACGGTCCAGCCGTTCGCCTCATCGATAATATCATTGTGGCGCCACGGAAGTAGAGAACCTGGCAAAGAGAAGGCAGACTGTACTTTTATATCCATGTAAATAGAAACAAAAAAACACCAGCACATAATTGTGTTGGCCTAGCGATACAACAATAGCGAAGAAAAGAGGAATTAATGTGCTGTTATATGGTAAACACATTGCTGTTTTATTCTATTATGTAAATTAAAAATAATAATCGAAAAGTGTGTAGGTAGCATATCCTGGTTACGTTAAATCAGCACTTGTCGGTCTCCTATTAGCGTACCGAGGCCAATTGTCTCGTTATCTCTTTGTTTCAAGTCTCTGCTTCACACCGTGACTTTTGTCTCGTTAGCTGTCGTTTGGCAGAGTTGTACAACCTGTCCCAGAGTCTTGGACGCTAAACGAGGAGACACTTGCGAGACTTTTTCTGCATGTCTTGTCTTGCCTTCTAAGATGGATCAAGAAAGACAAAAACGGCATACATACTATATACAACATAGAAGCCTAGTTTAGAGACGGGCCTTGTCCAGTGAGCGCCTGCGATGTCCCTGTCGCCTCGCCTTAGACTCGGACTTGTCATCGTCGATCTGCTGTGTAGCTGCTATGCCTTCGCTAGCCTTCTTCGCTTCTTCAAACAACCCTTTACCCAGCTCATCAGCTAGGCGCAGCACACGCTTACTAACAGTCTCGCCATCACGGCGGTTTTTGCCTTCGCGCCGCGTAGCTGCGATCTTCTCTGTGAAATCCCACAAGCGTCCATTGGGCATTAGCGCACCCGTCTCCTCGGAACGCACCGGCGTCCACGCCGGTGCTATGCGTAGACGGGACACCATCTTGTTAGGACCTTTGAGTGACGGATCGTGAAATTTGCGCACCTGCACAATGCCTTCTTCGGTAAACCGTTGGTACGAGTTCTTGAGCGTCTCCTTGTTGACAGACTCAAAGTAACTGAGATCACCCTGGTGGTAGAGAGTTTTTCCCAACTACAGAAGAAAAAGATAGCCTGTGTGTTAGCATAGTACATACTAGTAAATGGAGAGACAGATAGTATCAATACGTGATAGGAGCAAATGTAGTACTACTTACAAGTTGTGCGCTGTTCTGAGCCTGGGTCACTCCGATCCACAGGTCATCAGTAGATTCGACGTTAGGTCCAACCGGAGGCGTCAGACCCATGATCGAGACAGCGGCAAGCCAGCTACTCTCGATGAATGGCCAGACGAGGAAACAGTAGAAATCAAAATTCTCACGTCCTGCCTGACGCTCGCGATCAGACAAGCCAACCTTGGTGATGCATCCATTGGGCTTGTTGCCGCTGCGCTGTAGTACAATCACACCGTCCTGCTCTAGTCCTACCAGAGTATTCTCGAGATTGGTTGCTAGACCATCGTTGGGGAAGATGAACTCGCCGCGAAATAGAGACGATAGGAACAGTACGTGCGCCCTGAGTTCCTCGTACGAGATGTCTTGTATGGCAGGACCGCCTCCTTGCTTAACCTTGGTGTACATGGCAGCACTAACCAATGCCTCGCTAATGAAGAGGTGGATGGTCATGTTGCGGTAGAACGATAGCTGGAAGCGATCGACTGCGTAGTACGTCAGCTCGGGAAGGCCACGGACTTCGCCTACAAGCTCTTTTCCGAGAACATCCAATCCACGTGCAATAATCTCTGACAGTGGCGCATTGCCAAAGTGCGCTACTCGCCCGCCTTTAGCCCGTACGCGCTGTGTTAACCAGTCGACTCGTCGTTCTAGCTCCTTTTTGCCAACACCACGGCCACGGAGAGTTAAAAGCACCGTGCCAATCAGCGCCGTGGGCATCACAACCGACACTGAGTTGATATCATTCAATACCTGGTACCCCAATGTACGCAAAAGTTTGTGGCGTACGGCAGTGCTAGCTGGCGTTTGGTCGAGCGTGAACGAGGACGGCGGAGGGCAGAGTTTGGTAAGCTGATCAGTGATGAAGCCACGTAGACTCCATGGCTCGTGGAACCGCACATCGACACGGCCAAATCGTAGCGATAAGACCGATGACCCGCCCATGACAAAGTCCATTAAGTTCTCCTTCTTCTTAGGCTGACCTAAGAGCTCGGTGACGTAGCCCTCAGTCTCAATGACTTTGTCATACTGTGTACTGACGGGACATATGACACAGTCATCGACACGCCCTAAGAGCACACTGTCCAGAATGAAGCTAAGGATGCCTAGTTTAGGTGGAAGCAGCTTTCCCGTGCGTGAGCGGCCGCCCTCAATAAAGCATTCTAGATTGTAGCCACACTGGAGCATAGTGTCAATATAGGTCTGGACCAACGTAGTGTACAGAACGTCGTCGCCAAAGCTACGGCGAATCCACATGGCACCGCACTTTTGAAGGAAGTCGCCAAGTACTGGGATGTTCAAATTATCACCAGCCACAACGGTTGGCAGTGTCAAACCAAGCCGGAAACAGATGATTTGTAGAGAAACATAGTCAACGTGAGAGCGATGACAGGGTAGAAACACAATGCTCTGTTTTTTTGCCTGTGCCACTTCGGCGACCTTACGCAACCTTAAGACCTCTTCGCTAGATACATGAATACCCTGATGATATGCCCTTAGCGTTAGTTGTGTAGCGAGATATGCGCCACCACGAACATAGTTCTTGCTATCAAACTTAACCATCATGTTGTCAAGCTGGTTCTCAGCAACAGCTTCGAGGCCGCTAATGATGTCGTTCTGACGCTTCGTTCTAAGCTCATCATGCTTGGCAGAAGATGGTGCGCCAAAGCATCCTTCTTCCTCCTCTTTGCGCAGGCGCTCATTCGTGAGCTCAGCCATGCGGTCTCTGAGTAACTTGGCTGACAGGACTTTAGATTTCATGTTATTGGTGAAACCGGGGTACAAGATAGGCTGGCCAACAAAATTATCGTAGCCACGCCATCCTGAGCCGGACATGTGAAGTGATATCTCACGGAGGAATCTATGGTAATAGTCAGTTTATAAGGCGCCTGGAGGTTATAATCACGTATATCCCCACGTACTTGAAGGGTTCGGAACGGAACGAGGGCGTTTTATGCAGTAAAGCCTCCTCCTTCTCCGAAGCAAGTGGCGTTGTTGTACTATCACCGGCGCTAGTCTTGGCAGGCGGAATATAACCCGTTGGCTGTAATGTTATTTCGCTTCCACGGATCTGCAGGTCTGGTGCAGTAATCGGAAGCTGATTCTCCATATTAGGTAGGCCACCGCTGATATCATTACTACTGTTCTTGTTGTCTGTAGACTCGTTGACTTTTTGCGCCGTAGCGCTCGATGTGTCTTCGTCTGTACCAGACATCTTGTCAGGAATAGGATATAACTTGCTGACAATGGTGTGTATCTGTTGTCTTGGTTTTTTTTTCTCCGGAACTCTGGTAAACGTAAAAAGAATAAGATTATCTTCAAGGCCTTACTTGAAGTGGACGTGCACGCAGTGCGCTGGCAAAACGACCTCGGCACAGCTTCAAACGATACAACACGGGGATAAGCCTAAAAGGTATAGAATCTGTGCTTGTATGGCTTGGGAGGGCAAAGTGAAGACCAAGCGGCGCGTTATTGCTAATAAATCCCAACAAACAGAAATTTGTAGTATCAAGATTCACGATATCTATTTAGTGTTAAGTTAATAAGAAGATAGCTTTGCTTCTCAAGCAAGCCGAGCGATCTTGCCCCCTGGTCTGGTTACAGCAGCTCCCACTAAACTGATGAACTTGTTGCTACAAAAAGCTGTATCAACAACAATCACATGCATTGGATGAAGAAGGCGTTCGGGACTAGCAGTGAAAATATGAAAAGGGTCTGATGAGTAGGTAACGGCGAATAACGAGTTGCGACCAGGGCCCAAAAAGAATGCGACTCTTTACGCGCAAGAAACAAGGGCTTGTCCGGGAAGAGAAAGGCTAGAGGACGGATGGATGAAGCAATTAAAAGGCTAGAAGAACTGATGATAGAGAGATAAAGAACAAGACAAAGTAGTAGAAAGACGGCGCGGCTGAAGCCTAGAAAACAAGGCTCACGACGTGGTTAAGAACGGTAATAATGGATGATGGTACGGTTCTTGCCGGAAAAAGTGCTGTTGGATTTGTATTGATGTTGTTGTTGTTATTCTTGGTCCCGTTTGTTGGTAAACTCCAACTGCTTATTCCCTACAAAGCTGTTTTAGGCAGCTGGGCCTCTGGAGCAATAGCGCTTGGAGAATTTGGGGTTCAAAAGACTCTTCAGTACTCAGCACAAAAATGCAAGCGGTAAAAGCACTGCCGTCACCCCTGAAAGGGAGAAGTAATCCTACTGGATGCTATAACCAGCTGTTCCTAAGCGTAGTCCCGACTGTAAAGTGCCCCCAAATGGCGTGGGGTAAGTTTTCTCTACTCCAAACGACGGCGACGACATATACTGGGTAATCTGCGGCTAAAATAGCTATACAAATTTTAGCTTACAACTCTATATGCGACGCCATGATAGCATTTGCGACTTCACTTTAGAAGATAAAACGGCGGCGAGTTACCTGGCCTCACCAATTCTACAGACCCATCTTTCACTCTTTAATTCACTCTGCTTGAACACAGCTTTGTCCACATGTCCTCAAAACCCACCAAAGACCCCGCCGTCTGCGGCCTTCTTGAGCGCGCCCACTCACCCACCAGCGCCAAGCGCATCTACTCTGAGAAGATCCAATACCGGCCTCTTCTCCTACGTCCATCTTCACCCGAGCCTAATGACAAACGCGCTACTCGTCGCAGTCTCCGCGCCAAAGCCAAGGCCCTCACCAAGCGCAAACCAGCACCACTATCTAGCCACGCCGCCCGTCGCCTCGGCTTATACACCCTACCACTCACGGGTGTAAAGTACGCAACATATGTGCCCCTTCTTACACTCTGGGAGGCCTATGTGCGCGATCTTCTCGGCCCCAGCGATCTACGCTCGGGGGGAGCTGCGGCAGCGGCTAAACTGGCAGCTGCAGAGTTCCATGGTGCCCTGGTAGAGGTTTGTAAAAGTAAATGCTCAAGCAGGGTTGGCTTGAAGGGCATTGTCGTCAAGGATACGCAGCAAACCCTAGAGTTAGTTACGGAAAAGAACCAGGTCAGAACGGTGCCGAAGGAAGGCACAACGTTCCGTATCAGAATCCCCATACCCGTAGAACAATTAGGACAACAAGAAACTGGAGCAACAAAGGCGGTTGGCAAACCAGATACGTTTGTGTTCGAGGTTATGGGTGACCAATTCATGTATCGTGCGCCAGATCGCATGAACAAAAAATTCAAGAGCCACTATCTCAAAACTTTATAAATAGGGACATTGTGCTTTACATTTCTTATATACCATCTTGAAGACTCCTACGGGGTTTAACAGTACCCAGCAGGCCTCATTAAAACACTTATAATATACATAAATAATCAAGAGCCACCGTAATATCAGCGATGTCATCCATTCTTCCAGTTTTATCCTAAAACTGTTCGTGATCTTTGTTACACAGAAACCTGTCTATGTCTAAAACACATCCCATAGACTAACTCTACCATCTTTACCACCTAATGCAAGCCAATGTGTATTGCGCGCCTCCAAAAGTCGCCGCTCGCGCATTGAAGCAATTCCTCGTGCTGCTGTTGTTGTTTTTGGCACTAAAGTCCTAGATCCAATACCCACCCCCGGAACATTTATGCCTTCTCCCGCATGACTCCACGCACTTCCATCAGTAAGCTCAGTTGCGGAAAGGGTCCCAGATACATTCGACAAGACAGTAGATTCCGAGTCTACTGTTGTTACTCCTGATGCTATTGTTGCTGCAGTTCCATGCGTATCCTGTCGTGGACCGACACAGGCGAAAGCTGTAGCAAAGCAGCCGACTTCGTGCCACTTCAGTACAGCAACTTCATTGAGTGTCTTGCACGAATATACTCGTCCGCGCGCATCCCAGCCGCCAGTCGCCAGAATCTTCCCGTCTGAGCGGATGCTTAGGCCCTGCTGGCCGGAATGTTTGGTGTTAATCACACGTAGAGGTACCGTGACTGCATCTATCGTCGGGCCACCGCTGCCAGCTCGAACAGGCGGTGGCACTGGATGCTTAGCCAGGATTGCATCGGCGCTGGTGGTAATGAAGAAGTCGCGTCGTGGTGACATCTCTAAGGAGAGGATGGGCTGGTTATGAGCCTTGTAGGTGTACACAAGAGTCCAGGAACTATCGCGGTTCAGTCGAGCAACTGTCGCTTGACCGTTTTCGTAGCCGGCCGCTAGAGTTAACATGTCGTTGTCATAGCCTAGTGCAACCGCCATGACCATTCCGGCATTTTCTACGGACTTGACAGTATATCTACGCGTCTGACTAGGCAAATGGAAGATGTCGATCTGGACCGCTCAAATTAACAACTCGGATCTCCTGACATGGATGTGATGATAACTACTTACGCCTTCAAGCATTAGAGCATTTGGTACAGCTAAGAATATTTCACTGGAAGAATCTAGGCATTCGCCTGGCGTAACTGCACAGCTTGCAAAAGCGCAGAAATTCATCGAGTTCACAGGCATTAGAAACTCTACCCATGGCTTCGGTCTTGATTCCGGTAAATCAGTTAGTGGCGCCTCTTTACTGAGTGTGTCCAGGTCACTTCCAGCCTGCTTCCAGACTATCAGTTCGTTATCACGCCCATGTCTAGCCAAGTTAGTCTTTATATCCTGTTCATAGTTGTCAAGGGAGCCACTAGTAGAGATGATACGGTTGGTTCGCCCTTTCTAGCCATATCTGTAGACTTACGTTATAAGGCGTTCTCCCCATGACTGAATCGCTAGCACAGGCTTTTGGTGCGCTTGCCATACAGCTGCTGGCCTCATTGTAACGAGGTCCCAGAGCACTACATAGCCATCCGCATCGCCTGTGGCGAGCTGTGCATTGCCTTGAATAAAGCGCGCTGTGTGAACCTGCGCCTTGTGTCCACGTAGGATGACCTTTGGCGTCGGAGCTTCCATCTCAGCTTGATCGAGATAAAATACAAACTATAACGCTGGAAAGAAAGTAAGCGTAGTCTTCGGTGTTGAGGCAAAAAACGACAGCCACTCTCTTCTCTTCCCTCTTATCGGTCGATGCCTATCTGTAGCGTAGCCAATGGGCTTGATCCGATTTGTCCGGAGAGAAAAAACGAAAAACAAGAGCAACGCGGGATGATATGCCGGATGGCAGAAGCCGTTCGCATGGCACTGCCAAATTGGGATGTGTTGCTATTGTGTACCAACGCCTTCTTTGCTTGCCGTTCTCGTCTGTTTCCTGATTATTATTTCTTTTCTTTTCTCGGATTTCCCTCTAGATTCCCAGAGAGCCTTTACAATTTGCTCTTTCGTTTGGCAGTTGATGCTTAGTATCTGCTATGATATATGCCGTGGTATTTGTTGAGATATTTGCTCAGTCCGTAGCAACGCGGCATCGGCGATTTTCTGTCTTCAAACCCTCAGCGTCCGTCTTATCCGGGTCGTTGAAGAATTAGTTTCAGTAGTCGTCTCAATTAGTGCATTAGGGGAAGGACAAGCAAACATTGTGCATTGTGAATCTCTATTCAAGATCTGTTGATTCCAAAGTAAATCGCCAATTGATTATCATCTTGGCGCCAAATCAACGGCCCATAATATTAACCCTCTACTCGCCATACCCTAGCCTGTTACCGCAGTCGCAATAGCCCGACATTGTGACGATGCAGGGTTAGGAGGCTAGACAATCAATGAAAATCCGTTTATGACTGTGCCAACCAAACGTCGCAAGTTTGGTTAGAGGGGGGCTGTCACAAAAAAGATGCGCTGTAAATCATTTGTCGGTCCTAAGAAAGCAAAATAAAAGCAAGATTGCTGGGACGGTGGCTCTGAACTGTAACCCACTAACGTGGCTTCGGCAGGCCTGAAACGCAACTCTACGTGCTTAATTAATGCCGCGTAGGCTCTAGAAGTCTTCTGTTTTACTGTGGATTCGTTTCGTTTTATTTCCTTGCTCTTTTGCATGAATTATCACCACGAAACTGCCACTTTTCACCCAACTTCTCAGCGCTAACTCCCTGGTTAAAGTTTACTTGCCTTTCAGGGTTAAAGGTAGTATCGAGAGACTGGTTTTAAGATTCAACATCTTCATCGCCTGTACGTGGATATATTGGCTACAAGTAAGTCCCATATGACTAGTGTGATCCCTATAACTAATAAATATAATCATTATTTCTTTTTTCTCTTCAATCAAAAACTCAACCCAAAACACCCTCAATTATGATCGACATTTAAGCTGCTGATGCGCTCTCTGTCAAACTCTCTGAAAACTGTTACTGCATCTGCGTCAAATCACGGTGATCACTATCGCTAAGACTACATATCACGGCTTATTATAGCTTCAAAATAGGCCCAGGCCTTGATCTAGATCTCCTATACCGATCGGTGTATGTTTGATAGGCACAACCTCCTACCCAGAGAACATGAAGTTCATGATTTTATACACCCAACATATGGATAACTGGAATACTTGAAGAGACTAGAAATGGCGATATATATCCGGCCATAGACTACTGAATACTTCTCAGCATAGGCTATGACAAATATCCTCACTTGGCATTATCTTGCTCACCGGCTTACCCCCGAGTACGATGCGATTGATTCCGTACTTCTATGCAAATCCTAGATAATACTCCTATACCAAAGTGGCACTATATGTATATACATACGGTATGCTGGAGTAGACAACGGAGGAAGATTGTGTTTTCCCTGTCCCATCGGCGACGGACATAATGGCTTCACAAGATAGTCAAGACCTGTGTACCCTGATTACATAGTACATCATATCTAAACCAGAAGTTTCTCTGTCATGAACCTGGCATTACTGTGGACAAGATGAACACATGCAACCATTTATGACTCGCAGATCAATTTCTCTGCGTCGTAAAGCAACACAGCCGTTACAGTAGTACATGTGCATATACAGTACCTACCACGCAAACATATCACTTGGTCGAGAACGCCCGTTGGAATATCTCCTGGTAGCTGGAACGGAATAGCTCAGGGTCTTATTTTCCCCTCCATAGGATCCCAATCCCACGTAGAAAGTAAAATCTAGTTCTCGATGCTGGCATATTGGTTCTCAAGCAAAGTCCGTCTTGATTATTTTTTAATGAAAGCGAGTTTGGCGCTTAACCCTGGCCAGGTTAGAGTTGTGCCACTTCAGCTTACAAGTTAAAGAAAGCTATTGCTACATTTACATCATCTAACCTTCATTATTGCTATCAGGAACTTTACATCTAGATTCAAGCAGTACCATTTTAGCTGAAATGTTAACACTAAGATACCAAAATGGCTATCTCTTGTACCCACTGTGTATTTATTTGTCATGTCATGTCCTCGATGTTGAAAGTTACCTCCGTAACAGAATAGTCAGAGACCAAAACTCAGTATTTCAGTATAATATGTATCGATAATAGCGCTGATTACTGTTCCCTACTACTATACTAGTTTTATATCTTATTATATATAGCCTTAGCCTTGCCGTGATAAGACTACTACCCCCTAACAACAAGCAACTGCCAGTCTCTGCTTATTTTCCTACAACCTTAATAACTTTAGGCTTGCATCCGAAGCTCTTAGAACAAACGTTTATAGCAAGCGTTTTTATCTTCCACTAAGCTCATCCTATTATCTACTGTACATGTATAGTTTCTCTATTCTATATCTGATATCTGACACATCTTAACAAATAATTGTAGCAGTTTAAATATTTTAAATATTCTTTTCCGTATGGGATGTTTGAATAGTGCCGTGTCAGATGCTATGGTAGTATTCTAGTGAATAATGGTTTCGTCCATTCTCCTACTCTCTAATTTTCACATGTGTTCTTCTATCATTTACATGTAAGTTCTCTAGACGGCCCATTCCGGCAAAACGATATTTTCTTTGTTTTTCATGCGAAGAGGGATAAAGCAAAGAGTCTGTTACCAGGTGGAAACCGGCGGTATTAGTCGTTTATTGTCCAAGCTTTTGTCTTGCTCGATTGAGCGTCAAGCTCATGAAGCTTCTTTATAAGTGATTTGTTCTTAGTACACACTAGAATCCAAGTCTTCAAACAGCATCCTACCTGTTAGTCAATGCTTCTTGGAGTATTGTGTTTGAATAGTCAGACGACATGACAACGCTAGAGCAAAGTATATATCTATTTATATACATCTGTATCACATCTTAAAACATCTACCATTCTTTGGTCCTACTCAGATCAGCCGCTCAACTTGAGTATTGGCCTTTGAGACTAAGACGATATACAGATATATCCTTTTGCCTTCTCCATCTTCCCCCGTTGCTTGGTTCATATTTCTCGTTTTTTATACTTTATTCAGCGATACGACCGAATACGAACTAACGCGGAGGATTATATGATTGATGTAAAGTGTCCTAGCATCGCCAACTGCCTTTGAAACTAGAGAAAGATTTCATCATGTCTAATGCATGGCCGCCTTTCTGCTTTTATATGTTTTGCTCGGTATATCACCGTGCAATATATACCACGTTTATTTCTGTTTTCACTTTCTCTAACATAGCAATCTGAAGAAAAAGAAAGAAAAGGTCAGATCAAAGGCGCGGCATGGCGCTAGAGAAGACTGATGATGTGATCTCGTTTGTATTGTCCCGGGACTCCGCGGGTGGACGGCGCAACTCACTGATGTTGAACCACTTAACTAATATAATCTGCAAGTTTACTTGAAGAACATCTGTACACCAGTTTTAAGCTTTTCGCTTTGACTCCATGCTGGCCTAGGGTCCAGAATAACAATATCACAAGTGTTAGTTAACATAGAATCTTCCATGTTTAGAAAATCCATACCATATCTAATATATACTCATAGTGAAGAGTATATTACATGATTGCCACTTTACATGCAACACCATAGAAGCGTTATTCATATGCTTGAAACTATAAGTAGCTGGCTTGAGATTATGTGAGGGAGGTTAGCTTTGATTGTTTCATAAACTAGTTTATTTTCGACAACTTTCCGACAACATGCTTTTTTTCATTCTTATTTTTACTAGCACGCTTTAATCCTCACTAGCGTATTAAATGATGATGTCAGTAAACTCCTTGAAAAAGTTAGAAAGAGGAACTTTCAATAAACGAGCTCTTTAGAAACAGGGTTATCCCCACAGACCTAGTATTAATTAAAACTATTTGCTTGTCTTCCTGTGGGTTTCTAACCAGCTATACTATGGTATATCTGTATACTAGATATTCCCCGGAATCTATGTCTAGTAGAAGAAAAATGCTGGACAAAGGTTAGTGTAAATTAGGGTAAACCGCGTGCTAGAAAAACAGAGTCTTGGCAGAGGATGAAAATTTAGCAGGGAACAATATCGTTAGTTCAGAGTTTCCCCCGACAGGCTCAAACTAAGCCTTCGAAGCTTGCGTACCTCTCTCTCGGCTCATGTGAAACGTTGTAGGCAAAGAAGGGGGCTGCTATCGGAGGGCAATCCGAATGAAATGATTTAATAATATGTACAGATTTGTGTGTTTGTAGTAATTCTAGCTGTTTAGTAATAGCTGCTTACCATGACTGTTTTTACTTTTTTTTCTTTTTCTTCTTCTTTCGTTTGCATCAATGCTGAGTTGTACTAGAATGCTAGATCCATGCAGAGTGATGTTTGCTAAGATGGCACTTATTATGGGATAAGATATGTCATGCTAATGAACTAAACTATACAACTACAAGCTCTAGAATAACAAATAAGCAAACAAATATATAATTTTGGCTTTGAAAAGGCAAAATCATGTTAACTAAATGGTTAATAAGATAAAATGCCATTGTGGGACCGCACAAAGGTTAATTGTTGCCTTTAGTGTTAGGTGATTTTAGCTCGCACCTTTCGGGGTCAACATGTATTTGTTTTTTATGGTACTTTGACACTAATAGAGCTAATCGAAGCTAGTATATGCATTCACAATCTTGTATATTAGTTAAAGAAAATGAGTAACACGAACCCTATATCAAGGGTTAGTACTTGTAAAAATCACTTGAAGATGAGAGTATAGCTCTTGATTGACCAATACGATTTTGAAATGAACCATTTTCTATTTATATCTATTACATCGTACTATCGAGTGTATTAATTAGTTACTTGCTATATATTAGGAAAGTGAAATAGATTCTTAGTCAGAAATATAACTATATCTCGTTTACAAGTACATAAAAACCGATAGCTATGCCAATAAAGGTATAATTATAATGGAGTATTGTGTGCTGTGTTGTGTTTTGAGGCCTAGACCTCTAGGTGGAGAACAAATGTCTTTTGTTTCTAGCCTGCAAATATTGGTGATAGAACTGGCTATAAGTTCTCTGCATGTTTTCTTTGCAGCAGGAGCTTTGCAGCAGGAGCTGATAAGAGACAGTAACTCCAACATAATTATTGATTATGGAGTGGCCTGATTGGAACTGGAACATATTGGTGATTAAACACAGCCGGTTGGTAGCGCAGTTTAGTAATGAAAGGTGAACCTAGTCTTGGCGGCGAAATATCGACGTTAGTGCCACGCATAACAGGAGCCGTTGTGTTATATTGTAGACTAGAACCCGGCGTTTAATCGTAAAGACTGGTTAAATCTTCGGAAGATAGAAAAGAGCATTCATTTACATTTAGTTGGTGATGTACATGTACATACGTAGTAGGGGAGTGGTGGTCAGAGGGGGTCTGTTTTTCTGCTTTAGTATAAATTATAGTGACTAGGTTAGGCTGTGACTATTGTACTAATGGACTAGCTAGCGAGTAGTATGAGGTAGTGGTTCTACTGAATAAGCTTTGAAGTATTGAAGAAAATGAAGACCTGAAAACGTGGTGACCTGTCCCAACCAAGACATTGAACCAAAAAGGAAAATTACTGCTAAATCTAGGTCATAAAATGATAAAAGTTCGTTTTTTTGCACGCCCTGACTAGAAGTCGGCAGTTGCGTAGCACCAAGTAGCGTCAACTCGGCTTAAGAATGAAGAGCCTTTGACAAACTGAGATACAGACTGAAGTGGACTACATAGAAGAAAAGTGAGATATCATAGTGCCTGGTCTCAGTATTTACATATGTCTTCATACATATCAGGGCTGCATATACAAAGTATATGTACATATATAAGGCGTGTTTTGCTAGCTGCGGTATGACAGAAACTGTATCTGACGATGCATGTTTTAGCTGCTCGCAGGGTTTCTTCGCCAGATATTAAGCCTAAAAGGCGACTGAGACTCGCGGAATTGTAGAGCAAAGAGCTACGGGCTTACTTAGTTATCTGTAGACGTGAGCAGATAGAAATAAAGGATGGAGGGGAGCAAGATGTGTTAAAAAAAAATAAGAAAAAAATAAGCCCCCGACGTAACAACGCAGCAAAAATAAGGTCCTGTGTGACGGCTGGAACTCCGATTTCCCGCTTGTTCCGATCAAGAATAGCGGCTAGCAAAGATGACGATATCGTGGGATGAGAGTTTGTTATGAGAAGAGAAGTGTAATTTACTTAAGCTCTAGAGCCCCAGAGGGCTATGCTGTTGGGATGGAGATTAACAGATAGTTGGGTTAATGATCAGAAGAAGGGCAAATCCTAGCTTTTGGCTTATTCCACTAGTGTCCGGCGAGGGTTAGTGGGCAGACAACTTTAGTTGTAATAGTAGTTCAGTTCAATGTTCCTTCGGTTCAGAACGAGTACATGTAGTCTTTATCATTTAGTATTTTTATCTTATCTTCTTCCTCTCTGATTCTCGCCTCGGTTTCGTCTCATAGTGTTTCGTCATCACTAGCAGACCAGCAAGCTCTAGGTCGTGGTTGACCCTACAACCCTCGAAGTGGGGGGGGGGGGGGTACCTTTGAGTTCGAGCACCTCCCCCTCCGTCCAAAGACGAATAGTTTTGGATCTATTGTTAGTGTAGTATCTGCTACATTATTTTTATACATCGTTTACAAACAATTAGTAAGCGGTCAAGCTGCTACTAGAAATGTATGACTTGCACCTCAATTCTTCTCTGATACA
>RHLR01000195.1:0-31378 GCA_009806335.1 Davidsoniella australis
CGATGCTCTGTGTTTCATATCCTCTATTCCTGTCCAGAAGAAATAGAGTACTATTAGTATATATATATATATATATATATATGTATGCATACATTGATAACCCTTTGCATGAAATCTCGCCGATGGCCTGGGTGGGATTTCGATAGCGTCTTCCAGACGTGCTTGATGGCCTCATGCACTGATGCACTTATAATGCACTCTGCCCTGCGAATACAACGTGCGGCGATCAAGGCATAGAAAAGAAACTGGAGTCTGCACTTTTGTTTGATATGCTTGTTTGTTTATTGCTTCCATGTACATACAACTATACAACTATACAACTATACAACTATACAACTATACAACTATACGCTCTGGTTTCTGTTTATAACCGCCCATGACTGTATTTGCCGAGAAAGAGGAAGCAGAGCGGTCTAGCTGTCCGGATGAGGTCTTTTTGCTTCGGGGAATATATCGACTTTGCATTCTATGGAAATGCGGCTAGGCATTATCTAATATTTATTCGGGACTTGCTGGTCTAGGACAGGTCTAACACTAACTGCTTGCTTTGTTCCTATAATTTCCTTAGAATAGCAATCATGAGCTGATAGGAATATAAAATAAAACAAACACACCGCTTTTACACGGCCGGTCATCTAAAACCAGCCTCGAAGATTCTGCCGGATATTTTCATGATGTCAGCCACTACTCTAAGACAAGCTAAGGGCCACCGGGGTTTTTTTTATTTGTGTTTTATATCATATTTTACACCACTCCAAAGTCTTTGGGCTCTATAATAGAGCTACTAGCGACCGAATAGATATCTGTATGCATTAAATATTATCTTTCTCTCGACAAAAAGGATTGCCAAGGGTTCCTGCTTCCGCTTCCGTTTCCCGCGGCCTGATCAGCCTTCCTCTTTACTTTTCTTATCTATATACAAAGACAGTAGTTTGTTTTGTATCCGTATGTATTCCCCCCGCCTTCTTCTCTGAAAGACAAACGATCGACAGCTGCTTTGAGAACCAAAAGGAACAGGGAACGTAACTTGGGCATGCTGTGTTTTGCCAACTCAAGCCTGAGCCATGCTCCCATCCCATGAGCATCTAAACGTACTCCTACTAGCAGTGCTCTTCTATAACATACATGTATGTACAGGTACATGCCGAGAATAGACGCATGATTGTACGTATTGGGCTTAGTCTAAAGTAGGCCTTGACGTTGATATACAGCATCTTGAATGCATGTAGTGATATTCGTAGTCATGTACATATATTCATGTAACAACGTTGTGATTGTACTCATGCATACACCGTATTCATGTACTCCTTCCGTTACCCGCCCCTCGCGCGTTTGCCAACCGTGCTTAATTCCTTTATATGCTTTCAAAGCTTTGCCCATTGTATCGGTTAATTACCAAGTACACGCTGATAACTTAACTTACATAGTTCTTCCATACAGATGGATGCTGGATTTTCGTGCCGCTTTATATCAAATTATTGTACGTGACACCCAATAGTGCCCACTAAACTAGCTGTGATCGTCGTCTCTGTATGTGTTCAATGCATATAAACATGTCTATAGACAAAACTATTAGCAGGCCTGGCCATGCATTGGCTCATCTCTGCATGCAATGTGTTTGGAATTGTGAGTATTATGTACTCGAGGCTATATGTCCGAGCAGATGGTCACATTTTGAGCTTATTTCTTTGAGTGAAGTTGACAACAGACTCAATACTGATGATATGTTTGTGACTTATCAACCGCACATTACGAGACGCCGTCTGTGATCGATTGGTACATAGGTAAGCATCAAAATGAATAGCCGCTAGTATGTAGCAATAGGAGAAAATCACTTTATGTCTATGGCAAAGTTCCGTCTGGTCTACCTATGGATAACTAACGGATAGAAGAAACAGATCTACGGAATTGTGGGACACGTCAGTTCACCGACTGCTTTCCGAAAAGAAAAAAAGGCAGAGGGCATAGATAAACCTAGCCAACTATGTCTCCGGGACCATACACCCACTCCCAAGGAAACAGGCTTGCTATAGGCGGACTTAAATGCACATGCAATATGCAAAAAGTGACCCGCAAGATCACGTGTTCGTGTTGAAATTTGCCCACGATTGGCTCTACGCTACGAGGAACGAGAGGCGTTGGACGTACTTTCTTGCGGTCTATCAAGTTCTTCTCAGATATATCCGAAATAGTGTTGGCCTTGTGCCGCACCTTACCTCATTGGGTGACACAACCCGAATGTTGTCTGTGTTGCATCGACAATGGATACACACAGTGTATACATACAACTCGATATGCTACTATGTAGATAGAACACTCCCACACACATACTTGTCACTTTTACATGATAACACCACGTTACAATACTATGTCTCACCCCTCCAAAGGTCCAGACAGATCGTCTTATATTGTAAGGCGCTGTACATACATATACAAATACAATTGGACACTAACGACGCCGCTAATGTAACATCCGAAGATTCTACATGTAAGTTTCCACGTAAAGTCGAAAGGTTGCCAATACTACAGTGCATATATATAACTTCCTAGTAAATCACAGAAGTAGAAATGGCATTTCTTGGGGTAACAATTTAACTAGGTCTTATGGAACAGCATTGTTACAGTATTTTGATATATATGCAACAATAAGTCAACATTGACTAAATAGAGCGTCGATTAGTACGTGATTCCAAATGAAATCGAAAACCAGAGGTTTAAGGGCCTTACTATTGTCATGTAAGCTATTATCTGGGTACTTCGAGGTAACTCTTTCAATTGTTCGGACTTTTTGTAACACCGAGTCTAAAACTAGACAGCTTTTTTTTCTTTTTTTTTTTCTTTTTACAAGGGTAATCAAAAGACAAAATACTAACAACACCTCAAATTCTGATATCAAACTATACATACACCCAGCTAAATAAAACCTGACAAAAAGAAAAAGTACATACAACACCGGGGATTCGCACGTGGTCACCCACCGTACTACTAGTCCAGCGCTTCACAGTTTAACTAGGGGAGAGCGGACGGGATCCCGTGCTTTCTATGAGCTATGGTCGTATGTTGACATTTAGGGGCTTAGAAACTATTATAAAGGAAACGGGTTCTCGGCGCGATCCGATGACCTCCGGAGTTGTACCTTTAATTGAAGTCAAGGTTTGAGAACCATAGGCAAATCAAGTCTCCGAGCACATTATGAAGTATTGGTATAATACAGATAGATATATCGCAGACGCGAGATATTCACGCAGCTTTTTCCACTAGTGTCAAACGGAGGGAACCCGACGTTAGAAAGACATTTAGCATCGGCATAATCTCAAGTAGCCAAGTATGCACACACCATGAAAGAAGCAAAGTACTATGTGTCATGGACTATTATTGCATCAAATCTGTGATTCTAGCTGTATCTGTATGCCACCGAGATAAGCCTCGAGTGCCGTGGGAATGTTGGCAACCAGCTATTTGTAAGCTTCTCCAAATTCATCGAATAACTCATAGTCTTTAAATCGTCATAGTACATAACCAACGCTTGATCTATTCGACTGGATGTCGTTTCTAGATCGATGTATGAGATATGATGTGTATCAATCCCACCATCGAGATCGGAGATAGTAAGAACTCTTCGAGGAATACGGCCGTTAGACGATCGATAGAAAGATGATAAATTCATATAGTAAGCTTACATATGTATATATATATATTTGGAACTTAAAAAAAAAAATCAGACCTAATGTCTGACAATGTGACGATGGAGTAACCTTAATCGTAGACACGGAGAATTTATTTCTAGCAAGCTAAGTTATATATGTCATCTGTGATTCCTTGATATATCTCTTTTTTTTTTCTCCGAATGACAAATATTGTATATTCGTGTATTTTTTTTCACATGCAAATCATGGCTTTGATCGGAGCTAAAGATACTAGAAGTAATAGACTCTCGCCTATGTGAAAATCAGCCCGAGTTCGGAAGTACATATAAATATATGCATTGACGTCTTTCGCTACACAGTTCATATGCTACGATTCCTCCCCAAGGTTCGGTTACTTGTAGCTGCAGTCGTACATGTCTATGTACATACAGTATCTCTTGGTAAGATCTGTTATATGACATCGGAAACTTAGCATATTTTTCTTAAGCTTATAGACTTGACATTTGTAATTTATAGTTGTAGTATGTATTTATGTATGATATGCGTTTAGAACAGAGTTGTAGTAAAGCATACTCATACAAATTACCATATTTTAGTTTAGATGACCCCATTATTCCAAGATATTGCACGATTCTTGTCTTGTTTGTCAGCGTACCTGATGTTGGTGCTAAGTACTCATGGCTAAGTACTATACACACTGGATCTCACTTCACTCATCGATAAGGCACACCACATTTCAAAAGGATACAGTTTAAAATTTATCTTGAATGGTCAACTTGGCTATAAAAGTAAGTATGCTATTGGAACTACAACTACACCTTCTACTGACCATCCCTTTCTTTATTGATTTCATGTTCCGAGTACGTTTTTCTTCTGTAAAAACCCTGCATCATGCTCTTCTCTCGAGTACTAGATGTTAGCACTTACGAAGACTTCTTAGGGGCAGGAGTGTTGCCCAGAGCCTTTGACAGGTCAGTAGAGGCGTAGAACTGCTTGACAACGGTCTTGGCAGTCTCCCAGCCCTGGCGGACACCGGGAGGAACACCCTGGTAGGCCATAGTTGAGTCGATGCGGGCAGTCAGCGACGTGAAGATGGACTGCAGGTGTAGACTCTGGCTGTAGCGGACGCGCAGGAAAGCAGTGTACACGGTGATCAAAACCCACGACCAACGGCGGAAGAAGAGAGCGTATAGAGCCAGCTCACCCCACAGACCAACCTCGTAGTAGCTGACCAGAGCCATCGAGGTGTCATAGTGGTTGTGAACGAACGACTTCAGAAGACCAAAGTAGCGCTCAGAAGCAGGGTTCTGCTGGACCTTGTTGCCCTCAGAAGTCTCAACAACGGTAGGCGGGTACACAGTAGGCAGAATGTTAGTGCGCAGGTAGGTGGCCACGTGGAAGATCGAGTAGATGAAGTAAGGCAGAAGAGCAAGTGTGAAGTGAGGCATGAAGAACCAAAGTATTGACATGACTAGACGAAGTAGGTTAGCATCACCATCTAGAGATCCCTAGGACTTCAGGTGTATATTTGATACTGCCTGGCGACGTTCGGATATGACTTACAGAGGTACTGCACATTCTCGTCAGCAGCCATAGCCATAATACCACCGGGGGCGCGCGAGCCTAGCTTTTGGCGGGCCACAAAACTCTTGTAGACGACGATGCCATAAGTGAGGATAGCGGACATGAATGCCCAGCGGTAGGTGAAACGGGAGAAGCCGCCATTAACGTTAAGCTTGATGAACTGGAAAATGTAGAGAAGGGTGTTGAAAATCAAAAGAACATGTCTAGAAGGTGTCAAGAATGTTAGCCTAAACCTTTACAAAAAAAAAGCATGGTGTCGTTATCGTCCAGCCAAAATGAGGATTTTGTGATATGGCTAGCAGGTGTTTTGGTCGTGGGATCCAGCCAGTCACCAGTCACCAGTTGGTCATGTCATAGGACCATTTGAGGTTACATGTGACGGAGGGAGATATCTGCCTGATCTGGTCAAAGTGGCCGCGTGTGTGTAATGCCTCATGTCCCAAACAATCGCTTCTAGTTTGTGGAGAGCGAAATTTTCTATGCGATTGTCGCAGAAAGTACAAGATTTTCATTTGAGCAGTTGTTTGTCGATCATCGAAAGCGAACTGCTGCTATGTCGGGACCCTAGAAGTGAGGGTTGCTAGGGTTGGCGGCTCGAGCGGCAAAGCCTAGCCAAACAAATCGAGAGGAAGATGGCGAAAGCGATAGAGTGGGGGAGGGGCACTAAGAACAGCTGGAAAAAGCTGCTGCGGCCATAACGCAGATCACAAGCTGTACTTTTTAGGGTGCTCTGGCGACACGAGACAACAAAACACCACGCAGTATATTATATTGGGCGAATCTAGAGATTTTGGAACTTACCCAGAGAACCAGGCGACTTGAAGCAGGTTAGCAAGGGCTGCAGGGAAACAGGCAACCGAGCTGGCTCAACAGCTAGCAGTGATAGCTGGTTGGTAGCCAGTTTGGAGGCAATGGGGGGGCATAAACATACACTGAAGAGTCTTCGCGAGTTCCTGGAAGCGCTCGGCGAGCGGCTTGTCTGCAGCAGGAGGAGCCATAGTGACTATGTCGAGATTATGCGCGAGAAGTGAAAAGCGAGCCTCGACGTATGCGTTGTCGTGTTGAGGACGGCGTAGCCGGTTTTCTAGGCAAGATGAACGGGCTAACGATGTAGCGATGTGTGGGCGGAAATATACGGGCTAGCAATAGATGCTGGGCGATCGATGCAATGGGCACAAGGGCGCTATAAGAAAGCTTTTTGTGCGGCAAGCGTGGAAGCTTTCGATGATGTTGGAAATGGAGTCTGGAGTGACGAAGAAGAAAGTAAGAACACAAAAGCGAGAAAGGGAAAAGAATATATTGGGAGAGAAATTTCAGGACGAGAAATATAAAAAGAAGAATTAAAAAGAGGGAAAAAAAGGTGGTCACAAATGGGTGGCCGTAAGAAAAAACAAAAGGAAGCAGCTGACTTTAGGCAATGAGTTTAGTGACCTGATGGATGACAAGAAATCTTTTTTTTTAGTTTATTTTATTTTTTGTAGTTTCTACACAATAGTAAAAAGAAGACGTAGTTAGGAACGAGGAAGTACGACTTAATGCCAAGCTGAACCTAAGTAGTTAGCTAGCAAGAGCAAGTCAAAGCTGCTGCAAACAGAGCTTAGCCTACTGTTGCCTTACTGGAAGCAAAACAAAGGGCAGGCTGGCTCAAAAGCGGCATATCAGGCTCTGCTTCGATAGCCGTTATTTCAAGGTGTCATCTACGGCAGTTATCCTCAAGAAAGTTATCCTCAAGAAAGCTATGGTGTTCTCTTCTTTCAAGTCCGGGCTCCAACGTTGGGCTTTCGCTTCATCCATACCAGGCTTGGTTTTTTAGTGCTATTTTTTTCCTTGCTCCCCTCCCAACAAACGGGATTAGGTTTTGGGGGGCATCTTACTTGCTTTGCTGTCTTGGGCTTTAATATAGCGGCTACAGGGCCCTCAAGAGATATTATATTTCGAGCAAAAAGTATCAATACACTGGTAGGCGGCTTGTCGATCGACTACTTCTGGCCCCCTGATTCTCGCTTTTGGGACTTATCAACCAAACCATATAGATGGCCGACATTACATTGCCTTTCTTACTCTCTGTATGTCTGTATGTATTCTTCACAGATAGCCTGATCTCAGATGATTCGACATGCAGTTGGAATGGAACAACACCGAATGCAATCGTCAATGCTGACATAATTGCATATCGACACATATTCTCTCATAGCCGCTGATCCCGTAGTTATATAACTAAGCCTTAAAACGGTTGCATCTTTGTTTTTGGTTAAGTGCATTCCAGTGTCGTGTGTCTATTTGCTAAGATTTTCCAAGTCTGTTTTATCCCTACAATCGTATCTTGTCTGCATTAAGCTACATATGCATTTAGCTTCTTTTTTTTCTTTCTTTTCGTGCTATGAGGCTGAGTTGAAGCTAGCTGAACCTCGGACCTGGCTATTATAGAGCACTAGTTTGGCCTTACAGTAATATCAGGTGTATGTACACTGTCTACACACAGCTGAACTCTAAGAAGTGCACAGTGTCTATATATACCTTGGCTTACGAATTTGAACCGAGCCAGTATAGCTGAAGTGAGGGGCGGCTCTTGAACGCCTCTTTAGCTCGGTTTTGCTCTAAAGCTAAAGAGACTGACTACTATCGACGATATGAAGCTTCTGGCGAAGCAAGACATGATATATTCAGTGTTCATAATTCCGTGACAAAGACAGTAAAACGCCCACTTTCATGGCCGGGCCTGTTCGTTTCGAGTAATATTATTATATTTCGTTTAACGTCTTGAGTAATAAACGATATCAGATTGTTTATCCCGTCGCAACAGAAACACATTTGACATGGGATCAACGATCAACGTCATAAACAACATTAACTATATTGCATAAAAAATCAACCTGTCTAGGATATGACGTCGCTGTCACGTTCATAATCATAAGTATACATTAATGCATAATACTTAATGGCCTTTCCGGCCGCTGCCACGCCGGCCACGGTCTTTACTATACGGATGCCAAGTCGAAGAATCCTGTGCCGGTCCCGACGGAGGTCCGTGGCCTCCTCTATGACGATCTCTATTCCGGCGTCCACCATTCCCGCCTGCTCCGCCCATATTAGACCCAGGGTATTCTGGAATTACTATTTCTTCCTCTTTTTCATACTCTTCGTACTTGTCATCAAAGTATTTCCCTATCTCTACGGCTTCCAACTTGGAACTCTCAGCAGAGAATAGGAATCGCGTAGTTCCCTCGGGTCCAGACTGGTCTTGTTGGCTTTTGGGTCCTGATAGTGGCGGTGGCGAAGACACTGAGACTAGATTGGCATCAGCATCGCAGATGCTACATCTTGAAGCATATCTTTCTAGATCTGGATTTGAATCAACCTCGGCGTTGATGTCGATCTTCAATTTGAGAAACTGCTCGAGATTGAACCGCGCCCCGAGAAGAGTCATCTTATGATGCTGAGTGTATAAATCAAGCATATCCAAAACTGTTTCTATGACATCCGCGCGTCTCACATGGAAACGCTCCATGTCTACGCCCTTGATAGCTTCGACATGTTGGCCTGTTGCTAGGGCTGTAAGTTCTAGTATGGCAAGGACCATGGCATATGTCTCTTGTTTTATAGGGATCAATGTCTTGTACATATCCATCATCATTTGATACGCAATCTCAAAAAACTCGAAGCCTGCTCCGCCTGGTATCATATGTCGAGTGACTTTGGCAAGGTGTTTTTGCGGATGCCGAACTCGGAAGTTGAAGCCTAGTGTTTCTAATATCGTACGCTCGAGCTTAATCATGATATTCGACTGTCTTTCTAATGACTATATGAGAGTTTAGTATATGAGTAATATATTTGGGGCCTAGACATACGTACAGTGTCATCTGGTGTGATCTGATGGTCGGAAGATTTGAGGTTATGCGCCGCGCAGAGTATGTCCTTGGATTTCTTGATAGTATCCTCTACTTTACAGGCCACGAATAGAGATGCCAAAGCAGCTTCGTAATAGTTATGTTCCGGTGAACTTAGTCGAGACCGATGGTAGTAGCAGGCGGCCGTATCGAAGGTTCGAATGGGGCTATACACTTGTGGTTAGAAACTTAGAAGCATACAAGTTCTAATTACAACTTCGATGCTTACAGCTGCAGAGCCAATCTGACTTTATCGATTGTCTGAATGCCTTGGATCCGAGATATCTCTTCGTTAGGCGGCGTATCTGCCGATTCTCTAGATAGTTGTTGCACATGCTGTTGCAATATATATTGTACTGGAACGACTCTATGGCCTGGCATGGGCCCCTTATACGGCTCCGAGTCGGCTTCTATAGTCTGAATAACGGGCTCGGGCGTTGGTATACGGATTTGCTGTGATTTTTGTTGTTGCTGTTGTTGTCTGTTATGAGTGCTGTGGCCTTGTGCTTGGTTGCGCGCCGAGTTGTTTCCAGACCATTGGCCATTGCCGATTCTATGGCCGCCAAAGCTCCGGTTACCACGGCCACCTCCGTGTCCGCCGTGCTTTAGTGCGTTCGGTCCTGTAGGCACATGTTTGTTCCCGGCGCGGGGACCTTGAGGAGGCATCAGTCGAGGCAGATGTAACTTGTCTATAATTCGAAGTAGTACAGAGAGCTTCAAGCTTCGGTTAGCTCTAGTCGTGTTGTGGAAAGTCGCGTTTAAAAATCGGGCTGATTAATATAGTCAAGGATAGTCTTGGGATGGTCGCGATCTTAAGAGAACTGAGTAAATGATTGGCAAGAGATGGAGCAAAGTCAGCGACAGCTTTGAAATTGGAGTTCGTGATGTTCAGCGGCATATACCAAATCGCAGAGCGAACCATGAGAAAAAATGGCGCCACCCCAAGCTAAGCATGCGCCACATGTCCTCTCTAACGCCACAATATCATGTCATAGCTTTAACATCATGTAGTAGCAAACGCTCTTGGTCTGCCTTGAAACAAATGCGCCGCCCATCCTTTTCAACTGGGGTTTCTCGACTAATTGTTATAAGTTGATCCCCCAAATTCTGGAAACATCATCAACGAAACTTCTTCATCGGCCTGCCGTATGTCGTCGCACGCAATATTTACTGTTACTGCTCCCAATCTGTGAATTATATATGTACATCATGCGTTCGCAATTGATTTCCACTACTATATGCGCCCTATGGGCATCGACTACAGCTGCTACGCGCATCATGCCCCTTGTACCTGTATCAACTGACGATACTCCTCTTCCAATTGTGATCTGGCACGGTACGTCAAAATAGAAGCACCACCATCACCACACGAACATCAGGCTAACCTTTGCAGGGCTCGGCGATGCTTTCAATTCCGAGGGTCTCCAGAACGTAGGCGAAGCTATTGAATCTGTCAATCCCGGCACATTTGTTTACTATGTGCAACTCGGCGCCGATGCAAACGCCGACCGTTCAGCTTCTTTCCTTGGAAACGTCACTCAGCAAATCGAAGAAATCTGCACTACTTTCGCCACTCATCCTATCCTCTCAACCGCTCCAGCTATTGATGCTATTGGGTTCTCGCAGGGCGGTGCCTTCCTACGCGGCTACATTGAGCGTTGCAATAACCCTCCAGTGCGCAGTCTTGTGACTTTTGGATCGCCGCATAATGGCATCTCCCGCTTCCACGACTGTGCTGTCGCAGATATCGCTTGCCATAGCGCTATGGCTCTGCTTCGCTTCAACAGCTGGTCTAACTTTGTCCAGTCACGTCTAGTGCCCGCGCAATACTACCGTAACCCTAGTGACTACGACAACTACCTTTCATCGTCCAACTTCCTAGCTGACATCAACAACGAGCGTCATGAGAAGAAGGAGTCATACAAGGAGAACCTCTCCTCGCTGTCTAACCTTGCCCTTTACATGTTTGAAGATGACACTGTTCTGATCCCCAAAGAGTCGGCCTGGTTCACGGAACCTGATGGCACCAAGACAACTCCTCTTCACTCTCGCAAAATCTACACTGAGGACTGGCTTGGTCTTCGTGCTCTAGACAACAAGGGAGCTTTAGAGTTGCGCTCCATTCCTGGTGAGCATATGAAGATCAGTGATGAAACTATCAAGGAGGTTGCCGCTGATTTCTTCGGACCTGCTGGTCGTAAATTCAACTATGAGGACTCTATCTCCAAAGAGCTATAATTGCATATTTGATAGTCGTGTCTTTGCTCCCTTTACACTCTATTTCGCTACTTGATTTCCTTCGTTAAATAATGCAGTCTGGAGACCAGTCCAACTTTTGAATATAATATGTGTTTGAAACAAATCGTATCATTTTCGATCACCAACATAACATGCATGTCAATATATCTTACTTGTATCGTGAGGGGATAACTTCATCGTAACATTAAGGTTCATAGCTAGTGTATATGCCCTTTGTACGCAGGTAATGGCTTATTGTGCATATTTGCCGCTAATTCTACATGAAGCTGTTCTATGTGCTTCGTTAATCGTACAGAATGATTCGTCCTCTCTCCCAATCTTCTCTCATCTCCGGTAACAACCCCTCTCCTCCATCTCTATCCCAACCTCCTCCACTCCTATACACCTATGCCACCAGGCATATCCTTCATAGTACATTTTTGGTGGGTTCTACCAGCATAAGGACTGTATACTGCTAGGAACTATGTAATAAAGAAGCATGAGAATGTACACGACCGCTTGAATATCAGTCACAAATACAAAAAATGAAAAATAATAAAAAAAAAAGTAGAAAGAAAATAGTGAACGCTCCTCAGATATCCTTCGCCAAAAAAAAGAATTCGAACGGCTTTAGACGATCTCACCAATATCGATATAAGGAGGTTTCCAAGGCTGAGCAGAGCTGTTATACATGTCACTAGGTACACGTACAGTTTCGCCGGGGCTGTATAGATACCAGGCTTTCAGCGCATTCATGCTGGCCTTGAGTCTAGCCTCGGTCTGACTAGCACCAACTCCCTCTCCCAACTTGTCAGTACCGGAGTATATACCGACGACGAATACGGGCGTCCGTGACAACCGGCCGGTTTCACTTTCCATACGCGCTACAGGCGCCTCGAATCCCTCACGGGCACAGAGCTTAGCTAGCTCAGCGGTAGGCAAGCGGAAGCTGAACATTTTCTCGATGGGAAGCGAGCGAGACTGTATATGGCTCTTGACGAAGGCCTTGGCAGCATCACGGCCGCGGTGGATGTAGATACCACCAACAACCGATTGGACGAATCCAGCCATGGCCTTTGCTCTATGTGATAGCCACTCCTCTTTCTGGGCTTGGACGATTTCACGAGGGAGTTTGCCAACCTCAGATCCAGGACCGGTCGCAGGATCAACAGGAGAGGCTGCATCACCAAAAGCATCATCTAGCACAGTTCTACTACTGATACTACGACGCCAGTTGTATTTCTTTGAATTGACAGCTTCTTTGCGCACGTAACCCCACGAGCGCATCTGAAGACCCTTGTTAGGGTCTCGTGAGAATTGCAGCAGACCCGGGTCGACCTCACCACCCGGCTCAACGGCAGACTCAACACCCCATTGCTTGGCAATAAGTGAGAGGGCGTCGGGGCCAGCATAACCACGCATGGCTTCGTACAATATTAACATGGGCAAACGAGGGTACTTGCAGTTCAAGAATTCGGACATGTGATAGTTGATGACACTACTGCCCAGATAGGCGAGGTTGGCATTGTTGAACTTGGGGTTCTCATCGGCGGAGGGGTCGACAAGGGCGCGGGCCAACGTGTGGATAGGGAACTTTTCTGTGAGGCCGAGACGAGCGTGAAGAGCATGTAGCTTGGCCGACTTTAGGGCAGCTTCGATGGGCGGCGAAGGGTACGGGCTAGTAGCATCGGGAGAAACGCCGTCGGGGTTGGTACCAATGGTCGGGCGAACGTCCTCGAACGACGGCAGAGAAGAGGAGGAGGCGGGGGCCGCCGTCTCGATGGTCTCGGGGACAGAGTCGGGAGCAGTAGTTGTTGACTGGAAACGAACAAACTGGGCCACGGCAGGCGATATTCTCGATCTAACAGCAGCTCCGGGGATAGCAGCAGCCAATTGGCCTACCAGCTGCTGGACTCTTAACCGCTTCATCATTTTGCTTTTCGAGAGGGTGCCACAACTCGGACGGGACCGGGGATCGGCAAGGTAAGAGTCAATATAGACTAGCAGAAGAAGAGAAAAAAAAAGAATCAGACCGACCAGTATGCCCTCGATCTGGCCGTCAACGTTCACAATCAGAGAAAGAACAAACAAAAGTGCGGGAGTCCTCCCTTTCACAAGTCAACAAAGCCAGCAAAATAACTGGCAAAAAATAGGAAGAAACTTCGATCGTGAAAACGCCGTGTTCGAGGCTTCCTTCAAACTCTATTGGACCAGAAAAAAGTTTCTCTGCTCCATATGGTAGTTGCTGGTGCGCTTCGCTGCTAACAAAACCAACTGGAGCCGCTTTTTTGCCTAAACAAGTCGTGTGAGCTTTTATTGGCCGTTTTTTGACTACTGAACCCACCAAGGCTATAGAAAAGCCAGGGTCCACAAATCGGCATGCTGTACGAAACCTCATATTCAGCCGACGTATATCCGCCCTAGCCATTCAGAGGCATCGCCAATTAGCTGACAGGCGACCCTCATACCAAAGAACTAGAAGAGCTAAAAGCAAAGATAGTGGTCCCTCGTTCCGAATCCCGACTATTTCACCCACTCCGCGCTAATAATTAGATAAATCTACAGTCATGGTAAGTCGTTAATTCAATGCTCACTAATTCAATGCTAACTTATTTATAGGGTGGTGGTGGAAAAGTCCCGTGAGTCTCTCGACGTCCCCAACTCGATAGCTCTTAGTCTTTCGGCAATCCGACGCTATTTATTTGCAAAGACATGTTGAAGCTAACATATCTCATCTTCGATCTCAGCTACCCGAAGCACGTCTGGTCGCCTGCCGGCGGCTGGTACTGCCAACCTGCTAACTGGAAGCAAAACACGGCCATCATGGGTCTAGTCATGTTCGGTATCACCGCCGTCGCCTGGACTGCCAGTGCCGAGCTCGAAGTGCGCTACAAGAAGCCCGAGCCGGGCCGTTTCTACCCCAGCAGATAGTGAGTTTTAGACCCCAAAGAGAATATGTAGCTGTTTGCTTTCATACGGTCATACATGTGCTAACACGGTTGTAGTTGGTCGAGACAATTGAGAGAATGGGATGCTGAGGACAGGGCGGCCGCCGCGGCTGCTGCGGCTGCAGAGAAGAAGTCATAAATTATCCTACAGTGTTTGTATACAAGCGTATAGCTAGCTTGTGTTGTATCTAGCGAAGCGACAGAACCACCCTCCGCATAAGCATGCGAGGCAGCCCATATCACCAGTGTACAGAATATATAAAGAATCCAGACTCTGCTGAGGCATTATCTGCCCAGCATATTTTCATTATCATACATGTATCCATGAAGCTAGTAGTAGTTTGTGCTCAAACAGAATATGTAGAAAGGTCATGGTCCCATTGCTCCGCAGTATAAATGCAGTGTTTTAACGCCATCGGAACCATACATCTCGTGAGTAACACCACCACAAGACGCCATCACATAATCGGGCCTGTTGGTCAACTCAATGGACCGATCAATCGTGAATATCACATGTTAGCAGCTGTTTCAATACCGTTCAACGGTACTCTATACAGCTGCCAACTAGCTCTGACAGCTCCTGGCAGTCCTTGACGGCTGTCAAAGCAGCACAACCAACAATCGCGAATCTTTACTGTCCCATCGCCTATATCCTACATAGGAGCAATAGTTTAGCCTTCGATGTATCTCTAGCAAAAGCCATTGGGCTCCAAATCCACGCTTTTGCTACTCACCCAGCCCTTTTCTAGCCTGCTAAGGCCTTGAACCCCATCTTGTGTCTCCTCAAACCCCCCCTCCCACCTATCCGCCATGTCGCTCCTTCTCGCCCAGACTCGCCGCACCGTTTCGCAGCAACTACATGCATCCGCCCGACGCCATGCCTCGACAAGCACCGCATCCAGCAGCAGCTCCGGCTTGAAATTCTCCGCCTATGCGACCGGTCTAGCTATTTTCGGTACCGGCGCCTATCTATATGGCACCGACAGTCGCGCCTCGGTGCACCGCTACGTAGTACCGCCCATGCTCCGCACCATCTTCCCGGATGCCGAAGACACCCACCACGCCGGTACAGCTGCCCTCCAGACACTCTATTCGCTGGGCTTACATCCGCGCGAACGCACGCTAGACACCGCAGAGCTGGCTGCCAGCGTCTTCGGTTCGCGACTATCGAACCCTGTTGGTATCAGTGCCGGTCTTGACAAGCACGCAGATATCCCCGATGTTTTGTTCGATCTAGGTGCCGGTGTCGTTGAGGTCGGTGGTTGCACGCCTCTGGCTCAGCCTGGAAACGACCGTCCACGTCTCTTTCGAATCCCCGTGCTCGAGGGCATGGTCAACCGCTACGGCCTCAACTCGCACGGCGCCGACGCCATGGCTCGGAAGCTTCGCGAACGCGTGCTTCGCTATGCCCTATCAAACGGATACACCGAAGACGAAGTGCTGAACGGTGAGGCGGGTGTTCCCGTCGGTAGTCTGCGGAACGGCAAGATGCTACTTGTCCAGGTGGCCAAGAACAAGGCTACCGATCAGACGGATGTCGAGGCGGTGGCCCGCGACTACACATACTGCGTTAAGCGGTTAGCACCCTACGCTGACGTCCTCGTCGTCAACGTCAGCAGCCCCAACACTCCCGGCCTCCGTGATCTGCAGGCCGTCGAGCCACTCACTCGGTTGCTAACCGCAGTCGTCGACGAAGCTTCCAAGACCTCATGCAAGACTCGCCCCAAGGTCATGGTCAAGGTGTCGCCTGACGAGGATGAGGCTTCGCAGATGGAAGGCATTGTGCAGGCCGTGTCTCTGAGCGGAGTCGACGGTGTTATCGTCGGTAACACCACTAGCCGCCGGACAGGCATCGTGCCGCAGGGCGTCCTCATGACGGGCCGTGAACAACGTGCGCTACAAGAGACCGGCGGCTACTCTGGACCTGAGATGTTCCCGCGCACGCTAGAGCTGATTCGTCGCTACCGCAAGCTCTTTGACGAGGAGTCTGCTAGCAACAAGAAGGACAGATTTCCACTGTTTGCTACTGGAGGCATCACTAACGGCAAGCAGGCGCTGGATGTCCTCAATGCAGGTGCTAGCGTTGCCATGATCTACACGGCTATGGTGTATAACGGCGCTGGTACTGTTAGTCAGATCAAGAAGGAGATAAAGGCTGAGATCAACAAGTAAAGCATGTTTTAGAGAGTCATTAGAACAAAAGCAAAGGAACCTGAAATGAAATCCGGTAAAGATAGAGAATTCGAGTGATTTGCGGCGCTTCATGGCCTAGAAGTCACTCCATGTTGTATAAAATGTATGAGTTTGTACCAAAATACTAAAAAAGAGAATCCACCAACCCAATATTGATATCTCTCCCATCCAACCCGATATGCGCCTATTAATAAAAATAATCAAATCAAAACTCAGATACCCCATCATTGCTAATATATTAGGTCATAAAAAAAGATAAAAGGAAATATTAGATCTGCCCATAGCCATGGCAGTTGTATATATATGTGTGTGTGTGTGTGATATAATCTTGTGATCATATGATGTTGTGCTGTTTAGGTAAAATGGTCGCCCTCCCCAAGCTTGTTAGGAATGATTCCCTTGCGCAACTTCTTACGGAACTGTTCGTGCTTAAAGGCGTTGTACTTCTGTTCCCGTAGCTTCTTTTTGCGTTCGTAGACGGCACGGATGCAGGCGCGGACCTGTTCTTTGCCCTCGTTATAGTTTGCCTGGGCTAGATCAGCGACTTTGTCAACCTGTTCCGGTGTGTATACAAAGTTCCACGTGCTCAGGTAGTCCGTAGTCCGAGGGTCGACACCAGGCACTTTGTCATTGGGTAGCAATGGCAGATATATAACAGCTAAGCCGGAGGAAGGCGACAACAGGTCTTCACTGGTAAAGTCTGTGACGGCCTTTGATGGTGGAAGGTCGTAGGAACTGTCCGTCTTTTCTTCTGACGTTTTTCCGATCCAGACCGTGCAGTAGCCTAGGCCATGTTCCTTAGGACTCGCACCTAGCTCCGATATGCTCTTGCGAGAAGCATCATCATTCTTTGCTTTACTGATATTATAATCAGTCATTGTGCTTGTATCTTTTGATGCTTCCTGGATCTTCCTTCCAGCTTCCTCGGATGAGACGCCCTTAGGCCAGCCAATTCCTACAGGCCAGCCACGGATCTTGCGCTGGCGAGCGTATCCATCTGTCACAGCAAGCCAGTTGTCGTTTTTGATGTCGGCTGAGTTATCAAAAGCAATAATGACTTCGACGTCGCGTCCTGGGCGTAGAAGTGGATAGATGGGGAGGTTGTTCGACATTCCGGCATCCATCAACTGGATGTATTCGTCGTCCAAGACGCTGTCTGGTGTCGTCTTCGGTAGTTTTCCGTGCATCCCGTAGGCAAAGTTGGGTAGTGTAGCAGGCTCGATAGGGTGTACCTTGCTAAGGTCGGCACTCCGGCCAGTGATTAGCTCGTCAAAAGGTGTGAATCCACTTAGACTACGCACTAAAGGTTTGATCTCATTATAGTAATGATTGAGTGTTGCGCAGAAGGCGCTGCCAAATATGCCCATGAGCAGCGGCATCCGGATCTCAGGAAGATGGAATCCGTCCTCCTGTGCCACGTCATTTCCGTTTTTGAACTTGCGGCCAAGGGCCCATGTGGGAATTCCAGCAGAGAATTCTTCGCAGAAGAACTCATATGGTGTGATCTCGAACCACTGGAACCAGGACTCCCTTTGAGCAATACTCTTCTCGAGTTCGGTAGATTGTCTATTCTCAACGCCATCTAGTTTGGGTATCTCGTGACGAACGGCAGTATATATGGGCATTGGAGCCTGGCCATAACGAATATACTTTTGCTGGTTAGATAGCTTGAAGTCATCCTGTTCAATGCCAAGGTGGCCTCTAGGAACAAGCAAACGAGAAGACAGGAGGATACCATAGATATCGACAAGACCAATCTGGGCGTTGGTATCACCCTTGAGCTTTTCCACCATACCTTCAAGTAAGAACTTGTTTGTGGGTGCTGAGCTCATGGCATCTAGGGCGACAGGGGGGTAGGCAATATGCACGCCAAGTCTATCTTTCAGGTGGTCTAATACTTTAGTCACTCTGCCACGAGATAACGTTGAGTTATATATAGACTGTAGCCAACAAGATCCACTAACACCGGCAGTGTAAGTTATGCAGTCAAGAAGACCATCTTGCTCAGCAGCGAGCAAAGATCCGGCACCAGCCACAAGAGCTCTCAGGCCACCTCCAGATCCACAGAGAGCGACAGTAGGCACATCATCAGGGTTGACGTTTGCCTCCTCGAGATCTAGATACCGTGCTAGAGCGACAGCTGCCATCTTGCGCCGTCTCGAAAGGAACTCCTTCTCTTCCTCGCACAAGTCGTTAGACACGCGTACTTTGGCGGCATATCTTATTTCGGGGTTGGCGATGGGATCATGGGCTTCTTGCCATATCTGGTCAGCCAATGAGCCTGGAGCCATTGATAGTTCACGTTGTAGTTTGCGTAGATACGCAGGTACCAGGCGGGACCATTCTGGTAGGATCAGGTCTACAATCTTATCAGATACTGAAGCCCACTCGATGTCCATAGAGTTGGAAAACCCTTCGAACTTGATCGCAAAGTTGGTCCATGCTGTATCCAATGGCAGTTCTGGTAACCCTAATGCCAGCGATGGAAACCCAGAAGATGGCGTTGTTGACGAGATTAATCTCGAGCGAGAGGCGGGCTTTAGCTGGTTGAACTCATCTGAAGGATACAACCACCAAATAAAAAGTAGCGATGATAGTAAAATTGCTGATTTGGAGTTTTTCTTGTGAGGTGGCAGTTCAACCACAGGTCTCTTGGACGATGTGAACAGTTCACGGTAGAAGGACCCTGGAAGCGGCCGGCCACCTCGTGGGCAGGTGTTACCAAATGGTCTATGACCTCCGGAGAGGCGGCAGGTTTGTGGCAGTCTTGTGGTCTGATAGGCTCTTCGAGCTAACGATGAGACCCGCGGCATTGTTTATGGCGGGCTTTACTTTTGGTGCGATGGGTGCCTGCAGCTAGATTGTTGGTTGGTTTGATTCAGGGACCTGTGGCTTCTAAGATGTGAAGCAACACATGTGATGGGGGGGCTTGATAGGTCGGATGCTGTGGCAAAAGTGTCTAAGACGAGATGAAAGAAAACAAATCGAAAGAAAAGAAAGTTGTCAAAGGCTGATGAAATAGCGAAGAAGAAGAGCAGTTAGTAGTAGCAATTGTCTAGTTTATAGGGATTAGGAATGAGACCAAAATAAAACGTTTTCAACGAGGCTATCAGAGGTATGGAATGTTGAAGCTCAATAGCTTTGTTGTCAGTCCATCACACTGGCCAACTCATTCGATGTTGTTGAGGCGCTATAACTTGTTGATAAGTCGTCCCACCCAGTTTGAAATAGACCATGTCTGTTAAGGAGTACTTTGGTTTACACTGTACATTAGGCGGTCAGCATTGTACCTCATTATGCCGGTTCATGACATGGCCAGGAACGGCAGGCATGGTCGCCAACGCCATCACATGATTGGCTCTAGTCAGCTGCAATTCACAACCTACCCGAGTCTTCGGTTTAGTACTAACAAAAGGTTAATAAAAGACCGAAGGCTCGCTACATCGACAGCTCAACTCAGGAGGATTGTGTCGATAATTGACAAGAATGATGGCTTTGTGAGAGTGAAAGGGTTGAATATAGCAAGTTGCCTCGTAATTTCAACATTACAAGTACGGCATCTAAACGTTGTATAGCAAAACTTCATGACCTCTATCTACAAATATCAGATCTATTCCATCTGACAATACGATTTGTATATTTAGTCTTGGTTATTCTATATGTAGAATATCAAAGTCATAACGCTATTCGGAAACTTCCTTCTAATTCTGTTGCAACGCGTACATAAAGCATGCAATATGGACAATCAACACCCTACACGGCATTGGATACCGAAGGGCGTTGGCAGTATTGCTGTATACGACCTATGGGCTATCATATCTGTAAACATGATATTGGGGAAGATTTACTTGATATTGTTGTCTTGATAAGTTTTTGCGCTGTTGCGTCTTTTTTTTTTTAATCTAGATATGTGTACAATAACTACTTCAATAAGATCAAACCGGGGGTTCACTTACCTAGGACAAGTGAGTAAGTCAAAGGGCTCTTTCGATAAACAAAAAAAAAGGAATACATTGTAATGACAAGGCTGACAAAGTAATAAAACACATTTAGAAAACCTGTTAGAGCGCGTGCCCACGATACAAGATGCCCTGCATACGACGGAAAAGCTTAGATCACCACACCAAATAGAAGTAGAAGAGATGAAAGAAGGGGCGTTGAGCGAAATTCATATTTCGACTAAACGGTGGCTAGAATCAGAATTAGATGCCAATTTTGAAGCAAGCCTACTCTGTCTGAAATATGGTGGTATTTGTTGTCTTGTCTACAACTGATCGGCCATAATGATATGTATTTAAGTTTCTCCGAAGTTCACAACTATGTTCTAAATACGCAGAATAAACAGACTAACCAGGGCTACAGTGAGACATGTGCATAGACGTCTTAGTATACTGTGTTTTTCTGCATGAGGTTGGTGGTCTGGAGGTGGTAGTACATAATATGTATATGTTTTGTATGCTAGAAAATGAGCACGAGCACACGAAATATATTCGTATGTTAGTGTGTAGCTGTATAACATAGCAGATCGGTAAATTGCGCATGGCTAATGAGTGATATTTAATTTACGTGCATTCATTTAGTCTGACTGTGCACATAATGTACTATAGTGGCATGCATATGGATCGTAAGGGAGAGATGTGTTATATTCTGCTGTATAGATATTATACACTGTATATATACTATACGAGTAACTGTATAAAACTTGTCATTTACAATACGATACTATGCATCCTGTAAGGTTCGTATGTGTTAGGAAGTACATATATGTATCAAGTGACAGCTATTGTTCACGATGGATTCGTGTATAAACACCTTTCGAGGCGCTACGAGTGGAGAATGGGCGCTGCAACCTTTATTGGATGCAGCATATTAACGCCCGGAGGCAAATTTTGATTCATTTGGAAGACTTTGAGGGACAATGAGGGACAGTTACGTTGATACAGGCTTATATTGAGTGGCTAGGTGGATCTGACAGCTCGTATATGCCTAATAGAACAGGTTGTAGTGTGGTAATATGGCATGGTAGGCACATAGAACGCAACTATGAAGATAATGTCAGCGGCGATGCATGATAATGTCATACGTAGCTCGAAACGATGCTGTGGCAACATTTTTCTTAAAGCGCTCTATGAAGGACACGATCAATCATTGACAAGTTGTCACTTAGGGTTTGGTAGAGCTTCCAGAGCTTTAAAATTGGTTAACTAATTCTAAACTGGTCTTACAACTAGTTGTAGTTATTAGCACTAGATCTAAGATGTATGGTCACTGCCCCTTATATTATTAGCCAGGGTCCAAACCAAACAAAGCCCAAGCCAAATTCGAGCTCTGGAACCCCTGACTATAGTGACGGGTCCACGCTATCTCCCTTTGGAGACTAGTTCAAGAACATATCCCCCTTTTTTCTTCTTCTCGGGAGCTACAAGACTGCAGAACCGGCTATGTATGCTGTATGATAATGACTTGCTGCAGAAGAAAAGGTAGAAGAAGGTCCTCACGGCCTCAAGATCAAGACCTTTCAAGGGACCATAGCAAGGAGAGCCATCCCCAATGGCAATCCCAAGTGCCCAGAAGCCTGGACCACCCTAGTCGCACCCCCGAAAGTGCCAATTTCACCAAATAGCAGTACATACTGTATACACATGTATAGCGAAGGGAAGGGAGAAGATTGCACCGTGAACCGTATAACGGGAGCACTGCATGTAGTGCGACCTGCAGCCGTCGATAGGGCACTTGGGACTTGAAGGGCAACACTAAGCACTAGGCTGGCTGGTTGGGTTTGGGCTTAGGCTTGTCTGGCAATGAATAGAGTCAGTTCAGAGTAGGAGGTAGAGCGGTAGGAGACGAAGAGGAGATACTTGGTGAGAGAAAGAGGAAATGAGAGCTTGCGGTGAATATGGCCTCACCCGTAACAGTGAAAATACCGTTGGCCTAGGAACAAGTAGAGGCAGCGACTTGGAATCCGGTGATTGGATGACAAGCTCTCTCTGGTCTCTCTGGAACAGACTTTGTGGATATTTGGTGTTGACAGTTAGTTCCTCCTTTGGTCCCTGGTAAATGCTCCCTATACTGGCGAGCTATCAAGTAGAAGCCAATGTTACCAAGCCTGTAGGCCTACAAGGCCTACAGATGACTAGAGGGCTGCATATGGCAGAGCCTTCAGAGGCTGTAGCCAGTGAACGAATGCTACGACAGTGCGTTAGCCCCCCTTCTAGCCAGCTCCTTCTTCCTGGCTCAGTAGCCTTGGAGGCAGATTTGGGCCGCCTGTTTGGACCTATGTACCATCGTTGCTATGTCCATTCCAATTACAATTCTAATTCTCATTTCTGCTTGGGGGTTCTCTTCACGTCTTTGTCCGGCCTTGATATCATCAAACCTTCTTTCTTTCCTTCCTCTTCCCTTTCTTCTTCCATTGTGCTTCTTGCCAGTCCCTTCTCACATTTTTCTTCTCTTCGTCGTCGGTGTTTCTGCACTTAGCTCAGCACCTACAGCAAGCTCTTTTAATATTATCTTCTTTTTCCAAGTCTTGCTTCGCTCGTTAACCCAATTTTCCCTTCAGATTCTCTCGCTCGCAATTTTTTAATTTTTACTCAACCCTTTCCACGCGACTTCTTTCCTTCGTTTTGCATATCTGTGCCTTAGAAGACAGACCGGCCTATATCGTGGTAAGTAATGCTCCATCGGCACACACTAGAATACAAACATTCTCTCGGAATAGAGTCATACAATTCCAGACCAGCATGCGCAGCAGCAGTGATTCATCCGATATTGCTATCGACATGAATCAATTGGAACAGGAATAGGAACACACAAATGCAAACCCAGACTGGCCTGTGGTGCACCAAATCCAGCTTTGCGACGCGTGATTAAAGGCCGCAGCACAGCAGTAGGAAGTGCCGTACAAAAAGTGCAGCAGCAGTTATCGAAGCTCCTGTTTATATGTGTTTATTATTGCTACTATTACTATTACTATTCCTGTAACTGTTAATTTTGCTACTGCCTCTGCTGCAGCTTGGTTATACGGCCAGTCGCTGCTGTTTCTGGAGCTAGAGAAGCTGCAACTGCACTGCACCTTCCCCTTTTTCCTGCGGCATTCGAGTCGAACGACCGCCGCACCAACTGGAGTTCACTTTGTTTCCACAACTTTGTCGCCTATTTCCCTTTTCCATAGCTGCTGCACCTGGACGTTCTGTGTCAATGCCAAGCTGCCCAAAATCCCAAACTGCGCACCCCATTCTAACAACACATCGTCGCGTTCTAGCTCATATTTTCTCGCCATCTTTCAAACATCTATCTCCATCCAGATCACCCCTCTTCAGAAATGGGTAAGTACTGAGAATGTCTCAATTTCTGCCGTGGAAGGGACACCTCCTTCTACGTTTGCAGAATACATCCTTCCCCTACCATCTCGCGTCATCTCGCCATAGAAAACAAAGCAATGTAAAGCAACACAATCGACACGCCGGCAGTCCTGACGTGGATGCGGAAGGCGCTTCGTTATGAGCACACGAAGAAATTGCAAAACCACAAATCGTAAACACGTGAACAGAAACATTGTGGGCTCCTTCCGTGATTGCTTGCGTAGAGAGACATATGTTGTTCAGAAGGCTCGCGCCTTGTTTTCTTGTTTTGATCTGGTTGGATTGCTTTTCCTTTGTTGTCATTATCATTGTGGCTATTTGATCTTTCTCTCGAACTTCCGTACCAGACGTCGACTTTGCCTGTATCTCCGCCTCCCACTTCTCAGAAATCATACCTATCGACATCGCATTGATTATGGATTCGATTGAGATCGACACGGTTGCTCTTGAGCCTGACTCTGCCCATGAAAACTGTCCGACCGACATTGATATCCCGGACTCTGGCTCTGTCGACGGACACTCCCAGAAACACACCGACATGTCACGCAATGGCAGAAATGCCATTTCGATGAAGGAAGAAGGGGTGCTGCCCCAGGACGTGCTACGGGCCCAGAGCGAGGATAATGACCTCAATGAGGCCACCCCACAATCGTCCGTCAAATCAAGCCAAGAGTCCGATCAAGATATCCATTCAACCCGTGTTCCCAGTGGTTCTGCATCAGTCACCGGCCAATCTCTCCGTGAGACTTCAACCTTTGGCGTTCCCGTGTGGTCTCCGACAGCACAGGGACTGCGTGTCCCCAGTGCAGCATACTCGGAGTTGATGACGGAAGCTGATAAACAGTCTATCATTGTCCACAAAAGTCCGCTACAACCGCATACATTACATTGCTTTGTTTACTAGCCCCAACGCACTAATGTCCACAATATATTGTGTAGACAATCCAAGCTAACATTTTCTTTTCTTCTACCAGCTTCTCCATCCCCCGTCGCGGTTGCTTCCGCTTCCACTTCTCTGGATTCCCAGAATGTTGTCCGCCGCAAGCTGACCGGTTACGTCGGTTTTGCCAACCTTCCTAACCAATGGCACCGCAAGAGTGTCCGTAAGGGCTTCAACTTCAACGTCATGGTTGTTGGTAAGTTCCCGATACAGACAAACACGCGACTATAAAAATATATCTTGCTAACTCGAACTTAGGCGAGTCTGGTCTGGGCAAGTCCACACTGGTTAACACCCTATTCAACACCTCTCTCTACCCCCCCAAGGAGGCCAAGGGTCCTAGCATGGATATCATCCCCAAGACTGTTACCATCCAGTCTATCAGTGCCGACATTGAGGAGGCTGGTGTCCGTCTTCGCCTAACCGTTGTTGACACACCCGGCTTTGGCGACTTCGTTAACAACGATGAGTCGTGGCGTCCGATTGTTGAGAACATTGAGCAGCGCTTCGATGCCTACCTCGATGCTGAGAACAAGATTAATCGTATGAACATCGTCGACAACCGCATCCACGCTTGCGTTTTCTTCATCCACCCCACTGGCCACTCCCTCAAGCCTCTGGATATTGAAGTTATGCGCCGCCTGCACACCAAGGTCAACTTGATCCCCGTTATCGCCAAGGCTGATACCTTGACTGATGAGGAGATTCTTGCCTTCAAGTCTCGCGTAAGTCTTGAAATATTGAACTACTATCTATGGTACCAAACTAACCGCTTTCATATAGATTCTGGCCGACATCAAGTACCACGGTATCCAGATCTTCGAAGGCCCCCGTTACGAGCTTGATGACGAAGAGACTATCGCTGAGAACAACGAGATCATGTCCAAGGTTCCATTTGCTGTTGTTGGTGCTACCAACGAGATCACCGTTGCTGATGGTCGCAAGGTCCGTGGTCGTCGCTACCCTTGGGGTGTCATTGAGGTTGATAATGAGGAGCACTGCGACTTTGTTAAGCTTCGCCAGATGCTGATTCGCACTCACATGGAGGAGCTCAAGGAGCACACCAACAACCTCCTGTACGAAAACTACCGTACCGATAAGCTGCTGGGTATGGGTGTATCTCAAGATCCTAGTGTCTTCAAGGAGGTTAACCCCGCTGTTAAGCAAGAGGAGGAGCGTGCTCTACACGAGCAGAAGTTAGCCAAGATGGAGGCTGAAATGAAGATGGTATTCCAGCAAAAGGTTTCGGAGAAAGAGAGCAAGCTTAAGCAGTCCGAAGAAGAGCTTTACGCCCGTCATCGCGAGATGAAGGAGCAGCTAGAGCGCCAGAGAATGGAGTTAGAGGAGAAGAAGTCCCGTCTCGAAAGCGGACGGCCACTAGAGAAGGAAGGCAAGCGGAAGGGTTTCTCTCTCCGCTAAGCTTTTTTGCCCTTTTTTAGTGAGTCTTCTAAGCGATACGATATCCAAACATTACTCTACCCTCCTCCTTGGCAGCCCTCTTACTACGACCAAATGTCTTGCAGTACCGTCATGTCCGATACAATACCAGCCCGCCGCGTTTTTCTTTGTTTTCTATTCCTTGCCGCTCTTTACCAATCTTTCAATTCCATTGCTGTTTTTCTTATTTTCATGTTTATCTTGTCCTCTAAACACATTTCCTTCATTTTTTTTTAATTATTGATTCCCTTTTTCTTACTACTTTCTGACATAAATGCATTATTGTTGCCATCGCTGCTAAAGGAAATGCTTCGAGAATACCTACCATGACCTAGAGAAGGCTTTAAATGGGAGGGGGAGCTGGGTCTTATGTACATGGCGGTACTATGTCTCTATAGTCGTTGATAATTAGCTGGACACTGGCTTTCCCACCATGCATATAGGATGGGCTGAACATGATCTAGATTATTGGAGAGGAGGGGTTGGCAGGTCTCAGAAGCTTAAAAATGGGGTGAACGTATTCAATTGTTCTATATCGTCTAATACGCTAGCTTGAAATTAGTAGAAGGGATGAAGTCCTTATGGAAGATACAGAAGTGGCCTCTTTTTATTTTTTTTTCTGATATTCCTTTTTTTATTTGATTGTGCTCTACAGTTTGACTTGGGGCAGTATTGACTACTAAAGCTAAGGAAGGTTTGGCGCTAGGTGCATTCAAGTTTTTTCTCTTCCTTTTTTTGCTGTTGTTTTGTTTTCTTTAGTTATGTGTACCTACTGTCATCGTGTCTATTTTCGTCTTTTATCAATTTATACCATGACCAAACATATGCCAAGATTAGAATCTTTTCTTTCAACACTTGTTAGGTGATCATATTTCGTAGACAAAATGTCCTTGTGATACATAGATTCCACTATGTTATGTATGTATGTATTACTGCTTAAAACAACTGATACATTTCGTTTCAAGATTTTGATAGAGTTTTGTTGGGATATGTTCATGTTTTGAAAAAAAAGAAAACAAGACTATTTATTGTTAATTGTACATGAAGGTTAGATGTCTTATTGGCATCTATATTTGATACACGCTGCTCTTATTCCTGAGGCAGCTAATTTTATTTTTTATTTTTTTAATCCCATTGAGACAAGATTTGTCTACTAGCCATACATATGTAGTACACACAATATATTTACACAACGCTCTCTCCTAACAGCTACTTCTCCCACAAGGTTGACAAGCACTGGCTCGTTCTATATTTCTAGCTATGATCATCACACACATTGTGACAACTTGACTAAGAAAGATACCTTACTTTAGCTGTAAAGAAGTATAAAAAAAGAAAAGGAAGAAAGGCAAAGTAAGAATACAAAGAACTTACTTGCTGTCACATCAAAAGCAAGTAGTTCATGATAAAAAAAAAGATTGGCTCATATGAAGATTTTTTTTTAACTTCTACGCAAGTACCAGTTGAAAGCTAACTGACTGAACTCATAAGGGAAGGGTGTAGGAACTTCGGAAAAACCCCGACGGGCTACAGGATGACGTATGTAGATGGCAGCGCAAATGTTCTGGTTAACTTCGAGATAACGAGGAATAAAGGTGAAGGGAGCCAGATGCTTGCGGGGTTGCCACGGGGTAGCATATGGCTTGCTGTGATCGATGGGATTCTTCTCGGCATCTTCCATGAGACGTGAAAGAGTCTTTTGTTCGTCTAGGGTAAGGTTGTTATTGCGAGATAACTGAATAGCGCGTTCCTGGAGCTTATGGCTTAGACGTTCGAAGGGGTTGTATTTGGGGGTGAAGTAGGTGTGAGAAGCGACAGCCTGGCCGTTTTCATCCTTGGGGTTGGGAGATTCGACTTTGATGATTTCCATGTCGCGGATCTTGAAGCGACCGATGAGGCCGGATAGCTTATTGACCATCGCATCTTCTTCGGCGGAGTCCTTGGTGTGGTTGATGGCACGGCGGGCTTGCTTCATGAATTCACGGAGCTCTTGTTTGTCCTTGACGTTTAAGCTGGGATCTTTAGACTGGATAAGTTTGGCAGATGCAAGTAAGCGGCGGAGAATATACCATTCCTTTTTGTCGGAGATGGTCTGCTTCTGGGAATTGATGGCGGCCGAGAGAGAGGTGGCGTCGGCAGCGGAGCTCTTCTCGGCGGCGGCTTCGGGCTCTGCTGACTCTTGGGCTTCCTCTTCTTCTTCGCCTTCTTCGCCCTCTTCCTTGGGCGCAGGCTTGGACTTGGCGTACAGAGCAGCCTCGATCTTGCTCTTGGGCTTGCCGGTGGCGTACATGACCTTGTCGGGATCAACTTGGAACATGTCACCCGGGTTTAAGAGATAAGCGCCATAGCGCATCTAGTACATGTTAGTAAACGTATACGAACTGGCGAATGCTTACAATGTGGTGGTATAACTTACCTTTTTGCCGTTGACCTTGACACCACCGTGGATACAGAACTGGCGAGCCTGACGGGGACTGCTAGCGAACATGGCACGGAACATGGCAATGTCCAATCTCCGCTCCATGGGTGCGAAGGTCATGTGCATGTAGGGAGTCATCTTCTTGATCGACTGGGCCAGCAGAGCACCCGGACGATCACGAGTCAAACGTGACCGTAAAAAGGCGCTGGGCCACATAAGTCTGTTGTTACGAGCCATCTCGGTCTCCTGATCTTCCTTTGCTAACCGGATCTGCTCGATCTTGGAGAAGTTCAAGGCCGTGACGGTTGGGCGCGCATTCGGGTCGTTGGGATCGATTTCTTGGCCGGAACCACGACCAGCTGCCTGTTCAGAACCATCGTGGGCGGCGAGATACTCTGGTGGCATCTCAATGGCACTCCGAAGACGACGGCTGAACAGACGAGTCCACCGCTTTTCACCAATGTGTTCACCATGGTAGGCTCTTAGGGCCTGCTTGGCTTGCCATTTTTGCTGGAAAAAAGTCTTGTTCGCACGGGGGATGGTGGCCGAGTATTTCGAAAGGTTGTATAGGTTGAACTTGTTCCACGACTGGCGAAGTTTCTGTTTCTATAAGAGGAGACTAGGTTAGTATACAACAAAGAAAGAAGAAATGGGCAGTATATGCTTTGCCATTGTATATATAGAGCACAATGACTCAATATACGGCCGTCTATGGAAAAAAAGCAAGCCGTACCTGGTTCGCGATCAGATAGCGCTTGACGGCCGCTCTCATATTGTCAGATTGGCCCGCAAACCGGCGGCACCTCAGGGACTAGAGAAGCCAATTGACTAGAGAAAAGGGAGGAGATATCGGACCGGAGACTCGCGGGCACTGAGAAGGGATGCCTCGTAGTCAATGATCGTCAGATCCGTTGGTTTCGTGGGGTTTGGATGAGCTAATAGTAGCGAATTGGCTGGTTAGTATGCACGGCTGACTGAGCCAAACCCTAACTTCTGGTCCTGCTGTACAAAATATTTTTTCACTTTCCGTGAGCTACGAAGAATATAAAGTGGGCTTGATTTTGGCTGTGATTACACCTGTGAGCAAGTGGCGGTCACTAGCTGGCGCCGGAGGTCCTTTCACGGAAGGCGGTAAGGGCGCAATGGGACCAAAAAAATTTGGCTTTTTTTTTCTGAAGCGGCAGAATATTTGGGAAGTCGCGCTAACAGAGCTACTAACATTTTTCCTTACCAGATCTAGAAATTTGGCTCCAGATTTCGAGATCCAACATATTTTTTTTCTTTTTGGCTACGATTTGCTCTTCTTGATTCTTTGCCATCAACAACTCTCAGATTACCTCGACTTCCATCCCTCTTTTTCTATCATCATCTAGTTAGAGGTCTTTTCGCCATCTCACAATTCACATAGTAAGTTCACCTTTATTCATCCTTGCCGCTGACTCTTACCCCGCCACCTTTTGTCGCAACGACCAGGAAAAAAGAAAAAAAAAGTACTGCCAGGGTCAGAAAAAAGTTCTCTATCTTGCTCGCCCATCGGTTACAAAATCCATACAGGAACATCACTTCTCATCTCTGATCCCTCGCAAAGTCATCCCTTTTAAATTCTAACCATCTCAGCTATTAGACAACCATCGCCATGTCTGAAGAGGATAAGACCGTCGTTCCCGCCGTCGAGGTTGTGGAACAGCCCGCCGAGGCTACCCCTACTGAGGTTGCTGCCACCGAAACTGCTACCACCGAGGCCGTTGAGTCTACTGAGACTTCCGCTACCGAGAAGCCTACTATCCTGAAGACTACTGCCTCAGTTAATGAGGACCACAGCAAGAACAACAAGTTCGACCCCAGTGTCCTGCCCGAGACCGACAACGCTGAGGAGATCCGCGCCCAGGTTAGTTTCAATAGGTGTTTCCGCATTTCATAAAAGTATACGTAGCTAACAACGAACCCCCCCCCCCCCCCTTCTTTCAAATAGGTCGAATACTACTTCAGTAACTTCAACCTTCCCCGCGACAAGTTCCTATGGGAGACCACTGGCGGCCCCGAGAACAAGCCTGTCGCCCTGAAGACTCTGCACACCTTCAAGCGCATGCGTCGCTTCCAGCCATACACCGCCGTTGTTGCTGCCATCAAGGACAGCGCTACCCTGACTATCGAGGGCGCCGAAGGCGAGGAGGTCATCCGTCGCAAGGAGATCTATGTTCCCATCTCGGTTGAGCGCCGTGCTAAGATTGAGGCTTCGACCGTTTACGCCAAGGGATTCGGTGATGAGCACCCCGAGTCACAGTTCGAGATCGAGAAGTTCTTCTCACAGTTCGGCACCGTCAACGGTGTTACTCTGCGCCGTACCCCCGAGAAGCTCTTCAAGGGTTCCGTCTTTGTCGAGTTCGCCACTGAGCAGATCGCCCAGTCCTTCCTGGAGAAGAAGCCCCAGTGGAAGGAGAACGACCTGAAGATCATGTCCAAGAAGGCCTACGTCGAGGAGAAGAACGAGATGATCCGCACCGGCCAGATGAAGCCCGGTAACTCTGCCAAGCCCTTCTTCGAGGGTCGTGGTGGCGAGAAGAATCACCGTGGTGGTAAGGGCGGTCGCGGTGGCCGTGGGGGTAACAAGAACTTCAAGGGTGACTCCAACGACTGGAAGTCTCGCCGTGAGCACGACCGCCGCGACCACCACGACCACCGCGGCCACGGAAACCGCCCTTGCGGTCGTGCTGGCCGTGATAA